>VXAU01001099.1:3774957-3789582 GCA_013399695.1 Formicarius rufipectus | reverse complement strand
AAAAAAGAAAACAACAAAACCAAAAACAAAACAACACAGGAAAAATGTGAGCTCTGCTGAGAATGAGTCAATCCCTTGAAACCCAGCAGGGGCACCGTCTGCTCTCCTGATGGAACTCAGTGGCTTTCATCACAATTCAAGTGACTCCTACTCCTCCCTCTCAGCTGAAGGCAGATGTGGGTTCACTGGCAACATTGGGCCTTCTTCTCTGTGAGTGTTTAAGGCCTGAGCAATCATTTTAAATTGAAAGCAGATAGGGTGATGCTATTACAAGATTGTCTAGAGCAGCAATTCCCAACGGGTAAGACATGAGAACATTTACAACAAAGGGGTTTCATGAAGGCTAGGCTAGAAATCATCACAGAAAAGCACAAGCATGATGCAGAGCAGCATCTCCTTAAAACAACACTTAAAAATGCCAAGAAAACTTTCAAAAAGGTGTTGGCAGTACAGACTTCAGTCAGACCATGGAGAAGTTCAAAGCAAGCTTGTGCCAGGCTCTGAGTAGCCCTTGGGTTCTCTTGTTGTTTCTGTGTTCTAATGCCAAATAAACATCTATCTGCTGAAAGAAAACAGTCATACAACAAGCACCTTTCCCTGACAGCTCCTGTGCTGATGGGTATGTAACTGTGGAAGTCTGTGCATGTGCACTGCCACTTGAAATCAATTACAGACAGACAGACATGGGCTCCAGCAAAGATGAGGGATGTATATCCGTTTGCTTTGGCTAAAGAGGAAAATAACTGGCAGTTCAGAATGTCCCACAACCATGCACTGAGAAGGAAAAAGGCCATGATGTAATTAGCTGGATTTAATTAGCACAGTATGTATGTACAATTGAATGCTAGTACCATGAATAGTGTTGCTTGGCAGCAATTTACCTGTGATGTAAACTGACCAACAGCTGTCTTTAAAATTTATTTGTACCAACTCATAGGTCTATTTTACAGATATTCTTAAAATTTCCTTGAAAGTCTGTTGTGACTTTGTGGAAGAGAAAATCTGGAGAGAGGTTTAACAGAGACAGAACTGAGGTAATCAGAACCTCTGACAATAAAGTGGCTTTTCTTTAGGACTCCCATTTCAGTGATTCTGGTTTAAATAAAAATAAATAAGTCTCTATCTGTTTTCAAAGTTCCAGAGCCTTTAAAACAGGGAATGCATCTTGTTCTTCTACAAGAGTCAGTCTAAAAAAATTAGTAATAAGAAAACTATTGCTCCCTCCTCTTAAAGAGGCAGCAGCAATTCCTCCCAGTTCACTCACTTTGTACTGCACATGAAAGAGTCAGAAATGATGGCTACAAATTTTCATGGATTCATTCTGAAATGAAGCCTTTGCAGAGGCTTGTGCTCAGGTACCAGGAATGACGTACCAGGAAAAGGCAGGATCCTGCACTGCCTCCTTGTACAGCCTACTCAGGTTGCAAGACACAGGCTCTACCAGCAGCAGAAAAATTCACCTCAGAATCAAAACAAAAATATTGAGGTCTTTGCAAATATAAAATTTGTGATATTGTTGCAGTGAAGTGCACCTTTGCTGTGACTTGTTTATCTTGGCCACATTTTTCTGAGTTGGTGGCTGTTGAAAGGAAATCCCGAGGGGAGAGAAAGAATTGTAACCTGGACTGTGGTTTGCTCTATCATCCCAAAGGTATCTTAGAGCCTGGTGAGGAGGCAAGTTCTCTGCATCTTTTGCTTTGCTTTTTCTGTAGCAGTTCAGAACCATTTGAAGATACCTAGCAGTAATCTGATCACAGCACAGAAGAAGGCAAGAGAACAGAAAAGAAAGTCTTTATCCACAGAACCTGCACTTTTTGTATGTCTATTGACATGTATGTTTATGATCTGGTTATAAATCCATTTCAGATAGTTGCTTGGGTTTTCTAAATGTGCAAAACAAACAAACAAACAAAACTAGCATAAAAAGTCTCTAAGTTTGCAATGTACCTGATTTTCCTACCCCTCCACTTCAGGGTCTCCAGTTCCACATTCTAAAACAGCAGTTCTAAGATCTTACTACTGAAGAGGATTCAATTTGTCCCCATCTCTCATTTGCTCTTCCTTCTACACTACTTTAGCACTTAACACAATTAACTGTAAACGGTTTATTAAACTAAATCCCCTGTCCCAGATTTGGATGCCTCGTGGCAGATGTGCCAGTGCCTGAGCTCTGGGGGTGGGGGAGGCAGGGGCAACCCCAAGGCCCACATGTGCCTGAGGGAGTGCCCTGTTGCTGGCATCGGGGCAGTGCACGGCAGGGCTGTGGCTCCACACAGACCCCCACGCTCTCCATACACACTCCTGTGCACACTCAAGGCATCCTCTGCAAGTCCCACACAGACCTTCACAAACATGCTCTGTGATCATCAAGTCCAACCCTTGACACATTACCACCATGGTCACTAGACCATGACACTAACTGCCACATCCAGTCTCATCTTAAAAACCTCCTGGGGCAGAGAATCCACCACTTCCCTGGGTAGCCCATTCCAATGCCTGATTACTCTCTCTGTAAAGAGTTTCTTCCTAATATCCAACCTAAACCTCCCCTGACAGAGCTTAAGCCTGGGGCCTCTTGTCTTACTGCTGGTTGCCTGGGAGGAGAGACCAATCCCCACCTGGCTACACCCTCATTTCAGGTAGTTGTAGACAGTGGTGAGGTCTCCCCTGAGCCTCTTCAGCCTGAACAACCCCAGCTCCCTCAGCTGCTCCTCACAGGACTTGTGCTCCAGTGCCTTCACCAGCCGTGTTGCCCTTCTCTGGACTCACTCCAGCACCTCAAAGTCTTTCCTGAACTGAGGTGCCCAGAACTGGACACAGCACTTGAGGTGTGGCCTCACCAGTGCCAAGCACAGGGGAAGGATCACTTCCCTGGACCTGTTGGCCACACTATTCCTGATACAGGCCAGGATGCCACTGGCCTTGTCGGCCACCGGGGCACACTGCAGGAACCACGCTTCCCCCCATACATGCACTGCCTATGACCCCTCTATGTGCCCCTCATACAACCACCACAGGGCTCTCCTGTGCCCAGCACACATGTGCACCCCCTACACGCTCCTCAGACACCCCCAAACCCATCTGTGTGCACCCCCTATAATGCAGCCGCCCCACCTGGGCGAGCCGTGCTCCACAGGTGCGGTGCTGCGCTGGGCTGAACTAAACTAAACTGAGCTGGCCGTGCTCCTCCCTCCGCTGGCTCCGGCGGGTCCGGAGCTGCCCCTGGCCCCAGTACGGCTCCGCAGGGAAGGAATTAAAGGCAGCCGCGCCGACCGCAGTCGGTATCGCCGCCGGGCACGGCTTCCCCCGCGGGCTCGGCGCTTCCCCCGCTGCCAGCCGAGCCCGGCCGAGCCGAGCAGCAGGTGGGCTGCGGGCGGTGCCGCTCGGGGGCTGTGCAGCTCCCGGAGCCGCGGGGCTCTCCCTGCCGCCTGCGCCCCGGGACGCGGGGGGAAGCCCGTGGGCGGGCACGGGCGGGGGTACCGGGGTATCCTCCGCTGGGGGAGGTGAAGTAGGCGGAGAAGGAGGAGGAGGGAAACCTGCTTCTCCGGAGGGACGAGGTAGCGGCGCTGCAGCGGGCCAGCCCAGCGGGGCGGGCTGCGGGCATATGCCGGGTTTGGAGCACCGGAGCCGCGGGATTCCTGCGGGTGGCTCAGCCCAGCTCCCGTCCCGGCCCCGGCGAGAGCGGCAACCGCGTTCCTGCAGGGAGGAGGGCTCACCGGCGGCTCCCCGCCCGGACGGTGTTAATCCGAGAGCAAGCAAACTAGGTAGTAAGTATTTGTCATCTTTTATGTGTGATTTGTTAAAGTTTTGTTGTTCTCTGTTGGCAGGTAGGAAAGGATTCTGAGGAAAATGCATTTATAGGCTCGGCTGTATGGATAAGAGCTCTGACTCTCCCTTGGGCTCCTGAGCGTTTCAAATATGAAGGTGCATATGTGGAGGCACATGTAGGAATGTTCCTTCACTGCACGTCTTTAATGTTTCAGACAAAGTTATGTCTTGGATTTGGTTTTGGTTGTTTTGGTTTTTTGTTTTTTTGTTTGTTTGTTTATTTTTTTTAACTTCTGCTGTTCTCTAATTTGTACCACGTTGCACAACATGCTTAGTGTCTGAGAGGAGGATAAATCCTGGTGACACCATTTAAACGTGCTGCATAAGGATGGGGAAAGAAGATGGATATTTAAAATCATTAACTTGGAGGAGTGGGGAAGTCACTTCTCTGCATGCTGCTTTCACACTATGGAGCAATATGCTTTTGGGGATTCTTTGCCTCTTAATCCTCTTTTCTGTGTGTACACATCTGGGCTCTGGCGTGGCACTGCACCCTGCGCTCAGCCTGGAAGGGAGTGGCATGGCAGACTAGCAAGGGACTGGAGACCAGGGATGGAACGACAGAGAATCTTTCCCTCCTCTTACAGTTTAAAGATACTTTTTAGCCCCAGCCTTATCTTCTGCAGAGTAAATCCACAGGAATACTTCTCCCAGAGTCAGGAAGTGGAACCAAAATGTTTTGAAGGCTGCATCATGCTCTCTATAAAGGAAATGGCTGGAAGGATAAATGTAAATACCTGATTCCACACACCCTACTTCCAAGGGAATTCCAAGCATTGAACCCTATGGGGGGTGAGTGTGACATGCAGAAGGTATGTCCCTAACAAGACTCTCGAAAATTATGCTACCTCTTTGTGGGGTGCTGAAAATGCCATTTCTGCTAGTGAAGCTGTAAGAAAAGTAGTGATTCCTCTTGCCTTAAAAATCCCTAACAGAATTACTGTCTACCTCCCCCTACTTCCTGTGCACATCTTTATTTATTTTGCTAATGACTTGCATTATTACTTGCTAAATATGATATGTGCCTTCCTGTGCACCTTTATATTTGCTGAGATGTTCCTGGAACTAGGCTTTAAGAGCACATTTTAGGAGCCCTCAGTTTTTAAACCGGAGTTATATTTACTAATAACAGAATAGTTACTCTTCCTCTGGCACATATCCGAAGTATTTCGTTTCCTCAAATGATACTGTTCTTCTGTAGTTGGTCACTGTGTACATTGTAGTTTGATAACACATTTTCATAATACACTAATGTTACACTAATCCTTTGCTACAGAAGAACTGTCTTAATTTCCAGAGTAACTGGAGTGACTTTGTTGGTGGTAGTAGGATAATGGTTGCTACTAGAGGACGAGTCACTAAAATGATAGGCAGCATGTCCTCTGCTGGTGTGGGATATATTAATGGCATTTAACCTTTTCAGATAGGCATGACCAGAAAGAAAATGCCTGGTTTAATAAACATCACAGTTAGGATTTTATATAAATGTGGGAGTCTCACACTAGTTAATACCACTGACCCGATTTTTTTTGGTCTTGTAGGGAAATCTTAATAGGTGTGCTGCAAAGCAAGTTAGAAATCTGATACTTTGCTCCTGCAAGCATCTCTGCATAGCTTTAGGTGCTTTGTTGCTTTGCTGCATGGTGCAAAGGAGGATGAAGGAATTAATTCAGTGAAGTTCTGTTGGTTTACTTGTATACTGCTGAAAGGGGATTTAAAAAGTCTGAAAAAATCAGGAATTGCATATTGCCGTGGGCTTAAGTTAAATGTATGAGACGCATCATTTTTCACCAGTTTTTGGTCTGTTTTGCATTCTCCCTGGCTCCTCTAAGTTCATTAGAACTTCCTCTGGGCGATGATCCGATTTTTACAGTCAATCAAAATCCATACCAATATCCTTACACAGTCCAAATACACTGTATTTAGAAAGACTATAAACCAACAGCTACAAATTACTTTCAGAGCCTTCCTAAAACAAAATGCAGATGTAAATAAAGTTCAGAACTGCTCCAATGGCTGTGCCTTAAAATTGTGGATGTTTTAATTCAGAAAATGTGCTCGGAAGCCGTTTGTGAGCCATGTAAAGAGATGGTTGAAGTTTTTGGTTAGATTCTGGAGAACTGCAGCCACAGTCTGTGGTTGTTGGACTCTTCTAGGTAGTTTGAGTTCAGGTCTGAGCATGGGCTGGAAGTGATCCTGGTTTTGTGGGCAGACTTGTCTCCTCTCCTTCATTAACTTGTGAAGTTCATAGTAAAACATGCTGTGGTTGTTTGCTTTTGCTCTGCTTAGAGCTGTACTCAACAGCTTCTCCAAACTTTGTTCCACAGGTATGAGGAGGTAATGAAGGTAATTTACTTTTTCCCCATTGGCTGGTTAATATACTCTCCTCTTTGAGGCTAAATTACTCTTTTTTTTACGTGCCTGTTGGAAGGTAGGTGTCCTTTCTGTCATTGATCTGGAAGCACATTCCTGCATCTGTTGCAGTAGAGTTTTTAAACTTTTTCAGTGGCATCCACTATGCCATACAGGTTCTTAGCAAGCCCTGTACAGCTGCCTTCACCCCCTTTGCTGATAGAAATGCTTCTGTTATGTACACTAGGACTATGTATGTTATTTGGATTTCAGGACTGCATGCAGAGAAGATATGATTAATCTACAGTGCTGGAAAGTATTCATTAGTGAAGCCAGATGGATTCAGGTAGGATGGACTCAGGAGTTGATTGAGGGTTTTTTTTTTAAATTTAGCACAGCTTTAAATGTTGTCTGTGATTACAACATGGGTTTTGTTAAAATCTAGGTCTTTCCTGGACAATTGTCTGTTGAATGTGCTACAGCAAGGTCTGTCTCTAATCATGTCTTCATTAAGTGTCTCCAAACAGAGAGTAAACTAATTGCCAGACTAACAGGTCGTTTGGTTCTTTGAACAAGCTACTGGACACTCACTTATGAATGGAAACTTAAAAGGTCCATTAGCAACCTGCTACATGAAAGGAATGTTGAAATGAAATGAAAATACATTTGTACTCCTGTTATTGCTGTTGCTATTAAAGCTGATATGGAATTCCAGTTTAGTGTTTGTGGGAATCTTGACTAATTTCATAAACATTTTTTGCCTCTGGAGTTTCAGCAGCTGCTGCCTATATAAAAGCTGGGAATAACTGGTCCTGCTTTAGTAGGAATGAAAGGAGAATTGAGCTCTATAGAAATGAGAAGATTAGATCTCCATGAGGCATATACCCATTTAATGCTGCTGGAAACCAAGCTCACTCAAATAATCCTAACTCTCACTTCTGGTGAGCAGAAATTCTAGGGGGAAAAAAATTCCCTTAGTGACTTATTAACAAAGGCTTTTCAGGTTTGCTGGGATTTATCATGTGAGCCTAATCTACCTTTTGTTCATCCAGTTGGCAGGCTTTAAGATTTAAAAAGGTCTGCAGAAACTCCTCCCCCAGACTCCTTATTTAATTAAAGAGGCTTGGTGCATTATTTACCTTTGAGTCTTCCATTTATGTGGGAACAATGACTTGGTGTTAACATGTTGTAAAATATTTGTGAATGCTGCATTATAAGCAGGGAAAAGAAGCAAACTCTGGCTATACCTTCAAATTTACACTGACCTATATGGGTCAGTCAGAATGTCTGGAAGTGAGGCCAGTCCTACATAAATACTAAAGTATAAGTACAGGTGTGTAATACAACAAATTTCCCTTCCTCTATAGGAAATTCAAAGGGTGTGAATGAGGGTCAGTTTAATTTGCTTCTATGAGAGGTTGCCAGAGCGATCAGATGTGCAGATCAGGCCTTTTGGGTACCAATATTTTTTTATATTTTGCTTTGGTAGTCCAGCAAAGACGTAGACTGTAAATGTAGTTCTCTCACTGGTTCCCTCAGTTTCTGCTCCTCCCCCACTCCATTCATCCCTAGAGCTGTGAGCATCAAGTTGCAGATAAAATGACTTCTGAGAGAGCAACGGGATGCAGCTCTTGCCAAAGGCAATTAAGTGCTTAGGATTACAGTGTGCTTTACAAAGTGTGTGCTTGCTGAATCCCTTTCCTCTTCTGCTTGCTGGCACAAAGCAGTTTCTTGGCACTTACCTTTGTTATAACAAGTCTGAGGGTTTCTAAACTTCATTACAGCTTGTCAGCTCTCTGAAGAAGTCTAGCAAGCTGCAGTGTCTTCTGTTTTGAGGACAGTCTTGCTGGTGATTCTTTACTAAGAGTCAGCTTGACCTCATCACCTCTGATGTAATTGGATTAAATTCAGTCACTTGCTAAAAACACAGCCAGCTGACAGCATATTAATTATTCAGACTGAAGTGCTGTTTTCTAGGCATGGGTTCCTTGGTACCAAAGGCATTTTTAGGGCTTGTGATGTAGCCAGTGTGCCACAGGATACAGAATTATCACAGAGGAATGTTTCCACTTCTTCATAAAAGGATTAAAACAGACCATACGTTCTGTGTGAAAGTAGATGATATAACTTGTGGGCAAAGAAATTACTGGCTCTGCTTGCCAGTTGTGCATCACTTACTGCTCCTTCTTGTGAAATGTGATAAATTGCTGAGAGTCCGCAGACATCCTGACTGAGCAAAGTGAGTGATGGCATGTGCTGTTTTACACACCCACTGCTGTTTATTTCTAATTATTGCACAGCAGGTTAAGATCATTATTCATATTGTCTTTTTACTGCTTTTTCTGTTATTCTTCAGCAGTCTTGTGATCTGAGGTATTTGCAGAATGGCAGGATGATATCTGAACAGAAAAATGTGCCCAAAAGGACACTGAAACTGTGTAGTGAAGGATAATCTGATCACCAAGCCTGTAGTTTCATTCCCAGACCATTTATATACTCTCTAAACCAGTGTAATCCAGCTTTCAGTGGGAACCACTGCTAAGTAGCAAAAATCACTATCCTGATTGTTAACCTCAGGAAAATGCTAAGGGATGAGTGAGTAACAAGGAGACCAGAGCCGACTTGCAAATACTCTTACAAAGAGGATTTGAGTGGCTGAGAGGCACAGTAGTACTCACAGTGTCGTATGGCACAGACACTCTCTGAGATGTTCTAAATGGATCCCTGTTATGTGAGTTAGCTTTTCTTATCTGCCTGGAAGTACTGCAAATTTCCTGTTTACTGCCAAGGCCTGTAAAGAGTTGCATTTTGCAGTCAGCATGCGTCAGAGAGACTAGAGCGCTTTGTTCCTAACAGGACATTGTTGCATTTGATTTCAAGGTGATGGTCCTTTCTCTAAATTCTATAAGCCCATGAATACCTGTGGTGCAAAACAATACATAAACAAGGTGAAACAGGAATGAGATTTTCCACATGTACAGTCACCATTTCATTTGTTGTGCAAATAATAAGGATGCCTGATTTAATGCTCCATTATGACCTAGTTGTCTAATGGTATGTTTGGCACTGTTGACTATTATGAAGTTGCTTGTTGCTTAATGGAATAAGTATATAATTCAACGAAGTCATTAAAATAGTGTAAGCAGTTTGTTAAATATTAAAGGAGGGTTTTTTACTAATTTATTTTATGTATTTGGAATCAATGTCATTAAAGAAAAAAAACACCAAAACATTAACTATCTCTTCTGAACAAGAGTTAACAATCTGGCTGCATGGGGGAAAAAAAAATAAATTTATAAAGAGCATGTTCTGTAAGAAGCACAGTTGAAGTCCAGGCCAGGGAACCACTGTATGCTCTTATGCTATTCATTGTATCACAAGGGAAGTTGCAGATCAGAAGCAATAACCGGGCTGTGTTTGAAATACACAGAAAAGAGAAATTTGTCAAGAATGGCTGGCTTTACTCAGGTTATTTGGCTCAGATCTTTTAGGTTCATAGCTTTCCTGTGGGGAGAGAAGTGGAAGGTCTTAAGTCAGTGCTTTGTGTCTGAAAATGTTATTGACTCCACATCACTAGTTCAAGTCCAGCCTGGGTTTGGAGATGAGAAGCCTTTTCTGTTTTGTGCAGTGGTTTATGCCAGTGCTATGAGGGTGAGATTGGTGGTATCTGCCTGTGCTGCAGCTGCTCAAGCGCTGACATTCTGGCCGTGGTGGCCTCAAGGGTTGTGTCGTGGACAGAGCCTGAGACCATCACAGAGGGAGTCCTGGCTTTGAAATGTAGCAGCTGGTGCACGGGTGTCACCCCCAGCACCGGAGCAGTGCAGTTCCTCTGACCTCAACAGAGCTGCGGCATTGAAGGTTTTCAGTGATGTGGGAGCGAAACTGAGCCCATGTTCTTTTAAATGGTCTATTTAGCGGCTCTTTTCCATATTCAGTCTCCACACCAGTGACAGGAGCTTCCTGGAACTGACAAGAGACACAAAAGACCCTCTTCTCTAAACCACTGGACCTTAAGAATATTGAAAAGATGTTACAACAAGCCTCATAATACACCATTGTCAGGCTCTCTCTGAAGGTGCCTGCAGTGGTGTCATACCTCTAAGCTTTCCAGAGGGGGTGCGATGACCCCACATGGAAAAAAAAATACAAGAGTAATGGTTTGGGTGGCTGTGAGGAATTTTTTGGTCCTCCTTCCCCTGGCTGTAATTTGAAACCAGCTGGAGACATTTAGTGCTGACCGAAGTCATATAGAGGCAAGCAAATATCTGAGCATGTATCAGGTAGGTTTTTTTAGAAGAGAGCTTGGCTTTTGAATTTGTGTGTGCCTGATGCATCTTTCTCACAGACAGGCGTATGTT
Organism: Formicarius rufipectus; assembly: GCA_013399695.1. Taxonomy (NCBI): domain Eukaryota; kingdom Metazoa; phylum Chordata; class Aves; order Passeriformes; family Formicariidae; genus Formicarius; species Formicarius rufipectus. The sequence continues at coordinate 3,779,044 of VXAU01001099.1, read as the reverse complement.
GAAAGATGATTTGTTTCGTTTTCTTCTAAGTTTCCCTTTCTTCCTACTCACTTTCCCGTTCCTCTGTGGTACAGCAGTGTTCTGTGTTGCTGTGGAAGTGTCCATGCATGTGAGTGGAAGAGGATGCTGGTCTGTGCAGCCTGAACCTCAGCGTTTCTCAGGGAGTGGCAGGGGTTGCATTCTGTGCTCCCTCAGCCCTGCTCGGGGATGTGCCGTGACAGCCCGTGGTGCTCTGGCAGGAGCGGCTGTGCGAGCCACCTCTGTGTCGCTGGGAAAACAGCCTCGAGTCAGAGAATTGCAGGTTTATTATTTTCTTGTCAATCGATACAGACTTCTGATCACTGGCCTGGGTACTGAGGAACAAGACTACCACAAACATGTACCAATTCGCTTACAGAAATGCTTCCTCAGCCCTTTCCCTCTCGGGTCGCTCTTGCTATGCACCCAGCGCAGGTCACAGACAGCACCAGCCCTGAGGACGCCTGTCCCTCGGGATGTGACCCCACAAGTGTTCCCCAGACCTCAGCAGCTGCCGTTTTCGTTCCCTGATTCCTGGTATCCAGGTATTCTCTGGCTGAAGGGCTTTTTGGCACCGTGACAGGCTCTGGCAGGTAGGGATTTTTTCCCGCTGGTGGAATACACCTGGGATCAGCTTGGGGTGGCCACTTCCCGAAGTTCCTAATGTGTTCTGGGAGGGATGTGCCCACCGGTGTGGCCATGGCATGGCAGGCAGTGTCTGGGACATGCTGAGGGTGTGGTGCCAGCCAGGCAGGCCTCAAAAGCCTCCCTCCATTCTGCCTCAGTCCGCACTGTGGGATCAAGGCTTTGTTGCAACTGATGGGGAACTTTCTTCAAGTTAAATGCTAAAGTCGACCTAAACGTAGGTACTAGGATAATTATTGATGAATTAAGCACACCTAATGCTGAATAAAAGTCAGTAAATGGCTTTTGATGTGGGTTTTCTTCAAGTGCTTCTAAATGCAGCCAAGGAGAAGTATTGCTCCTTCATTTTCCCTAAAATTGTGCCTTTATTGTGTTTGTCTCAGGTGAGTAATAAAGTATTCAGTTCTCCCTCAATCTATTCAGTTCTTATCTGGTGTGAGACTCAGTTATAGTCCTTTTCTAAGGTATTTCCAAGCTGTAGCTGTGGATGTTGTTGGTCCTGGTTAGCCTGAGCAGAAGTGGGGGCTCTGGTCATGTCTGGACCATAGTGACAGCCAGAGAACAAGGTTACAGAAGTCAACTCCTCGCATGGCACCTCACCAGCCAGGGCAGGTAGAGATGCTCAGGCAGCTCTGCAGGTAAAATAGTGTGGGCCTTACTCCATTCTCCACATGCATGATACTGACTTGAATGGTATTGCAGTGTCCCCGAACTGCAAATGCTTCACCACTTTTTTTGCATTGTCTCAGAGGGTAGAAGTAAGCATAAATGTGTAAATAAGTTTTAATACTTGATGTTATATTGGTTTTATGATACTGTACTTTGCTAGACTGCTGAGGTGACCGTCTTTGAAGTTGCTGTGATGGCTGATCAGTTCCTGAGCGCTGCTCAGGGTCCTGTGTGGGTCACAGGTACCCCCTTTATTACATTAGCAATGCGTGGTTATTGATGTTGGAGTAGGGAATTGCAGTAATAAGCCTACTGCTCACTAAATTAGGGATAAAAATGTGTGATGTTTCATGTCTGTTCATGTCTGTTGTGTTTTCTGTGGTGAGCAGAATTCACTGTGGAGCTTTCCAGTGCTAGTTCCTTTCTAGCTGGTTTTATTACAAGCATAAGGCTTGGAGATAGACTGTGTCAAGGGCAGGAATAAGAGAACTTTGTGAAACTTTGTTAATTTCTTTTATCTGTGTGGCATGAATTTTTTTCCCTGAAGAACCAAACAAAAATATATTAAAAAACAAACCCTGCAAGAATAACAAGATGGTGAACTAAATCGAGTATCACAACAAAAGATTTATTGTCTTGAAAACACTCTTGCTGTAATTGCATTTCTTGTGAGGTTTTTCTCCTGTCCAAGCTTTTATTTCACTTAGAAGACAGGAAATACAACTTTACTAACCACTTTTTTTAAGCTATAAATAAGTTACTGTCTTCAAAGATGGTGTTAATTTTAAGAATTGCTTCTGAAATGAAACTTTGAATTAAAAATTAAATTGGGTGGGTAGAACTTGTGGATGTCTGTACTGTGTGTACAGATATTAAGGGTGCTTTCAGAGGAAAGGATGTTCTAACAAAAGTTCTGGCACCTGTAACTGGTTCTTCATTGTTTTATTTCCTATTCTTTGCTGTTTGTATCTGTCCTTGTCCCACTCTCACCCCTTCCATGAGAGTTAATGAATATGTTTGTTTTCTATCACCTTGCTCCTTTGCTGGGGTCATTGCCTATCCTCAGGAAGTGGAGTAATCTGTAGGAATGCTTTGGTCTATCTAAAAAAATAATATTAGAACCACCTTAGTGTCTATTTATGGACCTGTTGTCCAGAGTTTAATCCCTTTTTGAACCCATGGACATTCTTTGCCTTCACAGCCTTGCGTGACAGCAAGTTCCAGAAGCTCGTAACCTGCTGGGTAAACAAGTGGTTTCTATTTAAATGAGTTGCTTACTGGTTGCAGTGAGTGCTGCCTTCTAGTTTTGTAGGATTGGACAAATAACAATTCTGCATTTAGCAGCTCATGTTTTTTTTTAATTATACCTGGTCATATCCACTCTCAACCTTCTCTCCAAACTGAGGAGTCCCAGCCTTTTTAGTGTCTCTATGTAAAGGATCTGCTCCATCTCCATTTGATTGCACTTTTCGGTAACTTGCTATGCCCTTGGTATGTAGAAAGCAAATCATAATGCTCAAGTTGTAGGAGTGCTCAGGTTGTGTTAAGTGGCAGAAATGCCTCATCTTGTTCCCTCTCCAAGGATTCCAATGATCTTGCTGATTTTCCTGGTTGCTGGACATACTGGACTCACAAGAACTGTCAAGGATGGCACCAGCTTCTGAGTAGGAATAGTTAGAGTTGATAGTGCCATGAGGAATTACTACACTAAAGCCTACCTGCCAACTTTTCTCCCAGTCTGTTAGTTTTGTCATTGATTGGTAAAATGCTGAGTAACACCAGTTCCAGGAGTGATCCCAGGAATTGCACTGCTGATTCCTCTCAATCTTAAAAAGTCTGTTAAGCTCCATCCTTTGCTTTCTTATTCTTATGTTCACACTGTTATGTTCTGCATTCATTACTGTGAATGAAGTTGGACTTGCCAGAGCATGCTTTCCAAGTTCTCCTACACAGCCCTTCCTGTAGCTGGGAGTTATCCAGGCAGGATTTGCCAGTCCTCAAGTACAGAGACTCTCTATGGCTCTGGCTTACACACCTTAGCTAGTGGTTCTTAAATTCACATTTGAGTTTCTTCAGAACTTGTGTGAACATTGTTCTAGCCCAGTGATTTATTAACATCTAGCTTCCTTGCTTGGTCAGGTATTTCTTGATTTTTACTTCAGATTGGTCTGGCTCCTCTGCCAAATTTGCAACAGAGTGGAATGGATGTGGAAATGGCCCCAAAGATTTGAGCAGTAAAGACTGATGTAAGGAATTCACTGAGCCTCTTTGCTACAACTGCATCAGCCCCTATTACACCTTCGTCATCCAGCTGCTGGACTGCTTTCCTAGCTGGCTTCCTGTCTGTGTTGTGTTTCAAGTGCTGTTTACTAGTGTTTGCAGGCAACTTTTGGGATTGTCTTTTAGGCCCCTTAATTTCCTGCTTATGTTTTATTTACCATGTTTTATGGGTTCCTCTGTCTTTTCTTAAGCAATCTGTTTTCTAAAAGGTGACCTATGCCTGGCAATACTCTCCTAACTCTCCCAGAGGCTTCCTGCATTTTGAGCTGCTTCTCTTCAGCATCCTCTCTTCTGTGCCATGTCCTTACATCATTCCATTTCTTAAAATTAAATAACTATGCCCTGTGGTTTTGTTGGGTGACCCTTATATCAGTGCTGTTCTTTGTGTTAGCTCACAAGGAGCCTTTATAGTTTCCTCTGGTGTGTCTAGAAAAGTGATTGGTATCATATCATCCCTTTTTCCCCTCCACATCCC
>VXAU01001099.1:3581662-3774947 GCA_013399695.1 Formicarius rufipectus | reverse complement strand
CCCCCCCACCCCAGGACTAATACTAAGTATTTCTAAACATTTTCATGGTATATAGCAGCTGTTAGTACTGTAATACTCTCTGGAAGCCATCTATTAAAACTGAGGGGCACCAGCTGGGCAAGAAGCCATTCTGGGTGCTAATGGAGATGGATATGTTATTCTCTTTTGCATACATGCAGTATGTGTAGTATGTGCAGGTGATTGAAACCTTGCACTGCTGAAATCCTGGGCTGGATTGTGTGTAAAATTCAAAACCTATGCACTTAAAGCGTCTGACAAGAAGATAGCCTTGTTTTTCCAGTTTTGCAGACATGAAAAAAAAATCAAAAAACCTGAAGAATCCTCTGTGGTTATGAGAGGCCTCTGTGGACATGTTTACAAGAGCTGAAGTGTGTTTATACTTATTTCTGTGCAATTACTGGAAGTGTCCTTATTCCATAAAGCATGTGCATGCATTTGGGGGACCAGTACAGATGTTTACTTTCTACAGATGCACGTCAAAGGGCTGCTTTTACAGACGCAATCCAGCATTGAAACAAGATATGCAAACAAGTTATCGTTGATTAATATTGTTCAGCTGGCTAAAGCTAATATTAACCAATAAAACTTAGGTGAATAAAACTAGTACTATGGTCTCTTTGCCCTGTATCAGTGAAGTTATATACTTACTTTCTACTAGGAGCACAGGATTGGAGTGTTTGTTGGGTTTTTTGTTTTGTCTTGGGTTTGGGTTTTTGGTGGGTTTTGTTTGTTTTTTCTCTGAGGCATGTCCTGTCCCCTGCTATAGACATCCTTGCATTCTGTAAGTAGATACACCCAAATTTGCAGAGCCTGTCTGAGCCTTTGCTCAACCAGTGAGTGCTGGACCAGTCTTGCTTCAAATCCAGCTATATGTCTGTGCTTTGTTCTTGGAAGTCTTGGATTCCATATCTTCCTGGACCAGAAAGCTGTTGGAAGTGCACATGCTGTCTCTGGGTAATGACTTTACTGATGAACTGCAGGAGTTCCCCATCGTATGATGAGCAAAATAATGAAGTAGAATTGTGTACTTTAAAAGTTACTTAAAAAAAAAAAGAGAGAGAGAAAGTGAAATTGAGCAGAGCAGTTTCTTCATTGAGGCTGACTGAAATAACATCTGTGGTGAAAAGCTGTACCTCATCACTGCGCTCTGTGTGCAAGGGAAATGATGTTAAGTGAAGCAGTTGCTTGGCACAGGGAGGAACCAGACCTCACCTTTCAGAAGACTTCTTACAGCCCTGTGTCTGACTAATCCAGTCTTGAGTGATTTCTTATCAAGTGAAATTTCAGTAGCTGTCAGGATCTTTTGTGATCATTGCCTTCTGTTGAGGTATTCAGCTGTGGTGTTGTGCTCGGTGCAAGGCTTTGGAAGGGTTTCACTCATTATCTAGATATAATTTTCTCCTTGGCAGTTGGAATGATAGGTTTATGTAGCTACTCCAGCCAGACTTCACTTGTCTGATATTTAGGTATCAATAATTTCAACAGTGTAATAACTCATGTTTTTGTAACTGTACAATACATTCCTTAATTTGAATTGTTTGCAGAATGTCTACTATAATGCTTTTCAAATGGTATGGTCAAATGCACAGTTCTTATTACTTTCATCACTAGGTTTCAAAACACTTCACAAAGAAGTATCAGAGGGAAAGGAATTTGGAAGGACTTCTCTAAGGCCTGAAAAAAAGGTAAGCAAGGTCAATCTTCTGTTTCTATGTCTGAACACAAAGCTGTCTTGTTCTAACTAAAATCATTCTAGGAAGTCACTGAATGAAACTTGACTGAACACACTTGTATTACCTATAATGCAGGCTTAGTCTAGATTGAGCTGAATGTATAGGGGGAAAGGGGAAAAAAAACCCAAAAAACAAAACAAACAAACAAAAAACAACAACCCACAAAAACCCAAAACAAATAAACAAACCAAACCAAACAAACAAAAACCCACAAAAACAACAACAACAAAAAACCAAACCAAACAAACAAAAAAAACCAACAAAAAAAAAAACTCAACAAAAACCAAAACCAACCAAACAAAAACCTCAACAAAAACCAAACAAAAAACCAATGAAACGAACAAAAAACCACACACACAAAACCCCCAAAAAAGCACTTAGAAATCCAAATGGACCCATGAGAATGTTTTGACATTATCAAATATGAAAGTTCTTAGCTTTAAACTCTATGCTTCACAAGCAGAATTTCAGGACCTCATGGGAATATTTTTTGGGGTAAATTTTTTAGCCTAAAAAGACACCATCAGTCTCTAATGTAAGATATTTCCCACCCTGTACTTGGAAATTAATATTAGTTCTATTGGTTCAGCTGGATTAATTAGGTCAAAAAGATGGAATAAAGATGCAAGACAAAATAATAACTTCTTCCTAAATGAGACTCAACTTCTGAAAACTGATTGTACATTAATTCTGACTTCCTGTTATCCATATCTGTTCCACTCCATCTGCAGGAAGGTCCTAAGGTTTTTATAAATTGGACATGAAGTTATTACTAGCTATTTTTGGAAGTTTTTAGCCTGAAGAATAAAGAAATAACCCTTCAGACTTAATACATGGACTGCCCATACCTTGCCCCTTCCAGATGACAAAGTTATTCACACACATCTTCAAATGAGGTATCTTAAACATGGTTTATAGGAAGACTGTTCTGTAAAGCTTCCAGGCTTATAGGAGACAGAAATACTTCTGGAAACTAAAAAAAAAAAATAAATAAAATGAGCTTACTAGAAAAATAAAAAATTTCCAACTGTTTGACACATAGTGAATCTCAACTTGTGAAAACAAAACCTACGTTTCGGTTCAGTGTCAGAATTTGATGCTGTTGTTTTGAATAGCTCTGGTTAACTTGAATTCGAAACAAGGGCTGACTGCTCCCTTTTGTATTATGGAGTTATGTGGTACAACAAGTAACTTGGAGTTATGTTATGCCAGCCTTCTGTGAAAACACAGAGGAAAGCCTTGTCACTGCCCCTGCAGAGTTTTGTCCAAGATGATGAACAGCTGCTTGCTTCCAGTGTAGTTATTTTTATAGATGGATTTTTTTTTTTAATAGTGAGCTGTACTGAACCTATAAAACTAAGTATTTGTGATTTGTTGTTTTGTGTTTTTTTTTGTTTTTTTTTTTTTTTTGTTTTTTGTTTGTTTGTTTGTTTGTTTGTTTGTTTTTTAATCTCAGGGGTTTTGTTGTGCTTCTATTTTTATTCCACTGCTTTCCAGAAGCATATTTCTTTTCAGTTGTGTTATAATGTACACAATAACTTGTTAAAAGAGCTCTCAGGAAGCCACGTGGCTTTTTTTCATTTGAGAAAGATAGGAGACCAAAACCACATTTAACACCTCCTTTTTTTTTTTTTTTTTGTTTTATCTTTCTCCCTCCCCATATCTGTTACCTTCCTTTGTGCTTTAGAAGAAATATTCTCATATTTAGATTTCTGCAGCTTCAGTTTCCCATCCTTGGGTTTCAATATGTCTCTGAGATAAGTTCAATGTGTGATACTGCTGGTCTCCCTCTGTAAGTGTTGTTCTGTGTCATAACAAACCTCATAAGCCTCTCAGACTGAGCTGTGTGTGGGTTTGGCTGTAGCATGTGCACATGTATGTGTTTATATTTTTAAACCTATTTTCCCCAGTCTCCAAATCCTTGTCATGCCCCATTTAATTCTCTCCAGACTTTTTTCAATGCCCTTTTAAGGGCTTGTGTGGGTAACTCTACTGTCAAGGCAGAAGCCTGTGACTCTCCCTGGCTGTGTGAGAGGACTTGCTTTTGCTTCAGTGAGGCGGAAGACGTTTTCCATTATGGGTTTGTGCGTCAAAGTGAGAGGCCTTGCTTGGGCTTCGAAGTTCTCAGAAATGGTAAATTTAAACCAAACACTGGGAGGAAAAAATGCTAATGCTGTGTATGTCTTTTAAAGAAAAGGGGAAAAATCCAAAGGAGAGGAAGATCTAACTGGGCCCTGGGGATCAATCTTGACTGTGCCTTATTACCACAGCTTTATCCTTTCCAGTTCTTAAAGACGCTGTCAGTATTGAACTCTAATGATCTGATTAATGCATTGGAGGGATGCCTATAGGTTGTGGTATTGATATTGTTTCCAGATGGCTTCCTCGCAGACAGATTGGCAGCAAGATGTCATCTTTGTGGTGATGAGGAGGAAGAGTGTGGATTTTTTACTCTTTATTTTATGGAGCTTGTCTCAGCAAATAAATACCAGTCTTTGGGTCAGTTGGGCTGAAAAACAGTAGCCTTGTGGAGAGCTGAATTCTGTAGATTTATTGGAGTCTATAGAGTAATACAGGAAAAGGATATGATATCTATATTGCTTGCAGAGACTTAAAAGCCCTGTAATACCTGCTCCTCCTTCAGTCAGCAGGGAGTTGTATTTTGAAGCTGCATGTATCCTGTGCATATGAAATCTGTGGGATAATCCCAGACGTGCTTCTAGGGGCAAATACTGGATTTCATTGGGCTTAGTTCAGAGACCTGAGTTCAGTCAATGCAGCAGGCAGCAGCTGTGAAAAATTCTTGAGACACCACTGCTTAGAATTTTCTTCCTGTATTTTGTGCTTCAACCAGGCAGCACTGAGCAGGCTCAATATAGTTGTGAGAGGGTTAAACAGTTACTGACAGTATTCAGTGGGTCAGACTAAATGACTGAACTGTCCCTTTGTGACAGCAGCGTAGTGTCCTACCTGCTTCTCTGTGCCACCAAGAAATAGCTTTTTTTTAGTGACAGTGTTGTCATGTTTTGTCAGTGTTTTGACATGTACCTGATGGCCACGTGCACAGCTGGTTCTGCTTAACCCATGAGACTGAAATGGTTTGTGAAGTGGCTTCTTTTTATTGTTAAAGCAAAGATTACCCTCCAATCTACTCCTTACAAGCGGATTTCTGTCATATATCAACACACAAAGTGTGGAGTTGTTGGGCAGAAGAATCATCTGGGAGACTAGGAGTGTTACAGTGCAGTTCCTCCTTTGGATCTGAGTCCTTTTGGTCCTAGAGAAAGGTTTCATTTCTCTCAAGGGAGAAGAACCAGATCCAGTGAAAAGTCCCTATCTTAAAAACCTGAAAATTCTCTTTCTGTCCTGGTGGGATTTGCAAGCTGTGCTGTCTCGCTGTCACTAACTCATTTTCAAACCTATTCAACTGTGTGTAGAAGAGCTGTTCTCTGTGCAAACAGTTATCCATTTGTTTTGTGCATCATAACTTATAAGGAATGAGATGGAAAATTTCCTGGATTTTTTTTTTTCATCCACCTTCATTGCATTACTGTTTCACACCATTTCCACACAAATGCTTGGTTCTATGTACAGACATGCTGGGGCACAATTTTCTTTCTTTTTTATCTGTTGATCGCTTTTTAATGTCAGAAGAGATCAAGGTGGAATGAGATGTGTTTTGCTGACCTCAGGATCCCACATGCCACCAGTGGCTTGTGAGAAAGTGCTTTATGGAAGGTTGATGCTGGACCTCTAGAATTGCACATGTTTTAGCATGTAACCTAGAGGGAGCCCACTGTGCTCTTGGACTTAGAGGGCTACAAGAGAGGGAGATAGTGAACTGCTATAGAAATAAAAGCCTTGGTCACATTTTAAACCCTTAATAACAGTTTTTTGTTGTGAAGAAGCTCTGAAATTGCACTGATTCTGAGCCAGGCCATGCTGTAAATCTGAGATGTTAGAGACAACTGGCTCTGAGATTTCTTACAGAAAATGTGGTTCTTATTGCAATATGCCCCCTCATTCCAAGAGGACTGTCAGCTGGTCCTACTACTTCTTGCATCAACAGTGCTGTAAACCCTGTTTTCTCTCTTAATCATTAAATTGATGCTCTCCTAGACCATGAAATAGAGCCTTCCATTTAGACATGGATTTAGTGGTGGGTTGAAAGCTGCTGCAGCCTCTAGGCTTGGTAGGGTGCGGTTTAGCAGGGAGAGGCTCATGGTTTTGGCACAGCTCCACTTCTCTGCTTCAGCTAAATTCAGTTTGTGACCTGTACTTCATCAGCTTCACTCCTGAGCCCTACTTGCTTCTTTCTACAGCCAGGTCAGCAAAAATCCCTTAGGAATTTGAAATGATGGATACAGGACACAACATGAGAAAACTGCCTCCTTCTGCCATGGTTCTAAACCAGCTAAATCCCTAATGCATGATTTGTGTCTTGTGTATATCTGGCCAAATGTTTCCATGGAGTAATTAATGGCAACTGTCTGGTGATCAGTCTGTAGCAAAAGGATCACTAAAGCTTTCTGTGAGAAAGCTTTCGAGGAAAACCAGTGTTCCAAATTCATTTCACCACTTCAGTTGTCTTTTGAAGACCCACAGCAGCTTGAGGAATACAGAAGCAACCAAAGTCTTGTGCTAGTTTCGCTTACAAATTCAAATTAATGTGGACAGAAAATACATATCAGTGTCACTGGCTAGTGTCTTCCATAGGAGAAGAAATTACTCCAAAATGGGCTCATTGCTATAGATGTTTGAGAGGGGTAGGGAGTGTTTTGGCTTAGTCTCTCTAAACCAAGGAAATCTGAAATAGAGATTTATGTTCCCAGCTTAATTCTTAAAGCTGTGGTCAGGGAGGGAGGAAGGGAAGAGTATCCAGTGGTATGAGGCTAAAGGCACATTGCCCATATCTGCCTTCAGAAATGTAAGCACAACTTCCAGTAATTTCAGAGAAAACTGCATGACATAATGAAAGGATAATGTGGTGCACAGAAGTATCCAACTCCAGCACTATCCTTGCAGGGAACGAGACCCAGTGGTCCAGGGGGGGCTATCCAGACGTATTTGTGATAGCTGTGCCCTACAACCTGATAATTCAGTGAAATTCAGCTTCTTTAGTTAGTGGAAAACTGCTCCTCTGCCATAGTGGAAGTGTGTTTCTATAACTATATTCACTGTTCATTTTCCACTCATGACTTTTATGTCTGGTTTTCCCAGCCTCTTGTTACTCAGAGTTGTATTATTTAAGTATTTTTCTGTTTGGTTTGGGTGGTTTGTTAACAGTTTAACAGGTTTGTTACCAATTAACAGTATGCTATCAAGAGTGGGGCTAAAACCCAAAAGAGGGATGTTTAACACGAGAAACAAAAGGAACTTGGAGGGTCTGTACACATGGAAGTTAACCCAGCTAGGTTGCAAAGCTGCAGCTCTCCAGAAGCACTGCTCACCTCCTGCTGTGCTCCTTTGCCATCTGTACCAGAGGTTGGAGCACCGATGGCCTTATGCACAGGGACCCTGGAAATGGCCTGATCTCACCCAGTGAAAGGTGAGCTCTGGCAAGAAATTAAATTAGCGCAGTGTTTCCCAGTTCCTCATTTTATATCCCAGCTTTTAAAACCCTGAAAATCATCAGTGTGTTTAGTCCTCTCCTTGTCTGTATCTTGAACTTGTCCCTTGGTAAACCAAAATTAGCTTTGCAAAATATTACTTAAAATCCATCACTGCAATGTGTCATGTTTTACACTTCACAAAAGCTGTTAGGTGGTATGTTATGGAGAGTGAAAGAAAGTACAAGTATGCAGTATCAACACATGAAAGAAACTGGTTTGCTATGAGGCTCCTAGGAGTTGTTCTTATTCCATTTGCGATAGGAACTGAGCCCCAGTGAGTATTGTTTGTGAGTTGTGCTGCCTCCATCAGACAGCTTGCTCAATGAAAGCCTGGGAATAATACAGTTACATCTATAAAGGGGAATGTTTGAGTTGTATGCTTTCTTCCATTTTCGCCTCTTTTAAAGCATCATTGTACATGCTTTGTCCTGGTAGGAGTCATAAGAAGGTTTTTATTAATTCTTTGTTGTGCAGCTCATTTGCTTAGCTAATGGCAACTGCCTTTGTGTTTGTACTTGTCCACCTTGGGAACTGTGAGAGTTAGTGTCTTAGGCTACTGTGTTGCTGAATCTTCTGCTTTCTCAGCCAACCCAGAATGTCTAAGGTAGTAAGAGAATAAAATAAAATTGTTTAACTCCCATTCTTCACTCAACTCTCATGCAAGCTGATAAGATTCCATCTCTTCCCACACTGGAAAGTCCCAGAAACTCCCCTTAAAGATGTTTCTTGTAGCCTCACTTTAAATTACAGTTATGGGGAGTATTAAAAACTTGAAACTGAAATAATACTTGTCTCCTGTCTGCTTAGATGGAGGTCTATATCACGAATTTCAGTCACCACTGCAGAGGCACTTTCAGTATTAATATTTGTTTAGTTTGCAGAAAAACTGCTCTGGTTTTTGCCTGTGCACCAGATTTGGATGCAGTGAGGGCAAACCCAGATTTGCCCTCTTTCATTTGCATAATATAACCTTGACGCTTCCCAGCTCCCCTCCTGTTTTCTGTTCCCCAAAAGTATTCTAGTATTTGGAATTTGTAAACACAGGATTTGGGATTCCATATGCATCTGGAATTGATAAACTGTTGGTATTGCAAAGATGTAACCCTTTATACCTCTAACCTAGGAATGCTCTAGAGAGAACTTACAGGCACATTTGATGTGGATGCAGGCAGATTCTGAACAGCTAAAACCAAAATCAGAAAGTTGGTGTTGAATGAGTGGAACTTTCATTGAAAACTATGTCACTTGGTGGGTAGGTGGGGAGGAGTAAAAACTATAGAATCTGTTAGGCAATAAATACAGCCATAATATTTTTGAGCTAGGAACTGAAGTGGTGTGAGTCAAATAAAACTTGTCAGATGGCACCTAGTGAGGGAGAGAACCTTTTGGAAGAGACACAGTAGTGAAGGGAAAAAAAAACCTACCAAGCAAAATCCTCACCCCTAACAGAATCTTGGATTAGTTGAGGTTCAGTGAATGGCTTTGTTGAAAACATAAAAAAAGAATTTAAATAGAGGAAGGCTGATAAGGTGCAGGGCATCACAGATCTGTTTCCATAGTGACATTGTTCAAACAGGCTTAAAGGAACATGAATACTGTCTGATGAGCTCTATAGAAGGACATTCGTCTTCCAATGGGAAATACTACTGTTGGTTGTCTGATGTTTTTCTCTGTTGGATTTGAGGACAAGGTAGTGAGAGCTGCTTTCTCCATTTTGCATGCCCTCCCCACTCATTTTTACTTTGACTCTTGTAATTGTTAAAAATTGCATTCAGGTGGTTTTAGATGAAAAAATAGACACCTCCACCCCCTAATTGCCTGTTCTGAAGCAAACACAGCTTTACACCAGTGTGGGGTTCAAATATGCATGTTCCTTCATGTCTGTGTTTATTCTCCTTTGATAAATAGGTGCAACTGAACAGCTTATTTAAGTGAGCTCATTGTGAGAGTAGCACAGTACATTTTGTATCTCATGTTGCCCACTGTCCCAATCATCCAGTATCCCCTGGGGAATTCACCAGGCATCACCTTCTTTTCATAATTGATGCTGTTCCCTTTGAAAAGCTTAGTTAAGCTCTGGTTAGAAAAGAGCTGTTTCATGTTACAGACCTTGTGGTGTTAGAGTTCTTCCTTCCATTTTTCTTCTCAAAATTGCCATTCTGCAGATTTTTCTTAGTTAAGTATACTCTGAAAATAAGCACAAAACCCTTAAGCTATGGCTGTATAGAACATACTTTAAGATTAAAAGCACACCAGTGATGTCTCTGTCTAAATTATGATACCTTTTATTTAAAAACCACACCATCTTTGTTTAAATAAAATGACAGCAGTTCTTTGACTTGAACTTTTTAATATGGGCTGAATAAGCCACCTAACATGAATAGAAACTTATGTAGCAAAATGGTAGAAAACCTTGTTGTAGATCTTTAGGAGCTTGACTTCAGTGCACTGGAGACTGGAGCAGTATGGCAATGCTGATTCTTTTATGAGAGTGGCCAGGTTTGGACAGCTCTCACTCAGACATGAATGGCTTCGTACTTTGGATGGATCAGCTCATGCTTATCATTACCATGGCTATTCTCAAAATGTTTGAGACCATATGGATTCGCTGGATTTGCACCCCGTCTGGATCTGGTCACTAACCTGTTTCCATCTAAGAACACAAGTATTTTGAAATGGAAACATCATGTACTCTTTAGAGTTAGGGAGAATTACCTAGGGAGGAGTTTTGGCTTCAGTGAGGTAAATGTATTTTTTTTGTTTTTCCCCCAAGTCAGTTGATCCAAAGTTTTATCTTTAAAGTAACTTGAATGCATATTGCAAAATATTAATTTTCTGTATTGGTTCAATCGCTGCTTTATGAAGACACATCCCAAAGGTGCTCAGAAGCAGAGAGAAGAAAAGCAAATAATAGTGGAAGTGCAGTGTCTTGGCAGGAACACACCAACTTTAAGCATACTATTCTAGTTAGGCTGTGTTTGTTTTGGTTAAGGAAACAGGCTAGTACAAACCTCTTGGTATAGCATAGGTCTGAGTATATAACTTAGACTGTGATGATGACAGTAAGTTTGGAAGAGTATTCTTTTTTAAATGAATGTTTTTGCAGGAACTAATTATATTTTGTAATGAAATCCATTTTTGCATATTCCATGGGGTGGTTTTTCTCTCAGTTTGGCCTTTCTGTCTGCCAACAGAGCATATAATACTCATTAATTTCTTCCCCTTTTCCGCTTCTATCTTAAGGGGATAAAGAATTCTTATATCAAAATTTCTTGGTTTATTTCTTGGGAGGAAGAGAGACCTGGGAATCACAGCCAGTAGGGCAAAAGTTAAGCTTTAAATAGCATGGAAGAGAGATGTCACTTTTAATTAAACTCAACTTTTAATGAAATATGCTGTTCTATACTATTGCTTTTCATTTAAAATTCCCTAAATTTGTGGGAAATGGAAAGTTTTACTCTTCAGTTCACTTTTTACTCTCCAAAGAGATTTCATTGTTAAGTGTATCCTACTCTAGCAGGAGATTTACAAAGATTTCATATTCAGTCTTGCTACTGAGCTGTCAGTCAGATGATGACCTACACTTATTTGAAGGGGAGCTACCAAGATGGGGCAGCCAAGCTTTTCTCAGCAGTGGCAGATGGAAAAATGAGGATCAGGGTCCACAGAGTGCAGCTTGAGTGCTTCCTGCTGAAGCTTGGCAGGGTAGTGGAGCAGTGGAATTGGTTACCCAGAAACGTTGTGGCACCTCTGTTTGTGGAGGTATTCAAGACGTGTCTGGACAAAGCCACAGCTGTCCTGGTTGGCTGTTGATAATAGTTCTGCTTCAAGTGGGATTTTTGGGTTAAGGGTGTGTAGAGATCCTTCATAGATAGTGTTTCAGCCCTTATGTTATCTGTTTATTGGTTTTGCTTCTATCCTCATCTCTGGATAAGAAAAAGACCTCTTACTGCATTTCATAAAACTGGTGAACTCTCAGTCTGTCTGGGGTCCTGGTTCATGGAATCATAGGGTGGTTTGGGTTGGAAGGGACCTTATGGCTCATCTCATTCCAGGCCCCCTGCCATGGCCAGGAACACCTTCCACCAGACTGGGTTGCCCAAAACCTAATTCATAGTTTATAAATGTGGACAGCTCATTTGCTTTAAAGTTTCTGAAGCTGTTTCTTTCATCCCAATTCTGCACTTTCCTGCATCTCAGCAAACAATGGTACATTTTGACCATATTTTCATGTGTGTTTTTTTTCCCCTTAATGTGAGGAACGGTTTCTGTCTATTGATATTTCATGGAAGTTATATATCCTTACGTCTCTTATTCTCCTCTACAAAGAATTTTAGGAATACTGTGACTTTAACCTAGAATGTGTTTCTAAGACACCATGTAGTCAGAGACCTTTGAAAAGCTGCATTTTGGAATAGAGGAAGATATTCAAACTCCAAATTCTGGTCCTTTTGAATGCAGGGTGATGTTTATTTTCAGTCCTGATCCAGATCCCCTGGTGCTTGGGCGAATGCTGAAGTTAGTGAAAAGGGAAGGGTAAGAATATGAAAACAAGGGCAGGAAGGAGGAGGTGAATGTTGTTATTGGTAACAGCTGATACTTCAGGTGTGGATTCAAGATCGCTCAGGACTGGAGATCAGAAACCTGTTCACGTTGCTGTTCAAGCACTAACGACAGACATGGCTACTGGGATAAGGAATTTCCATTTAGAAACACAAAGATCCCATCCTTTTACAAGCAAAGAAGTGAGGAACTCTGTCCTGGAAGGATCAAATCCCTTGACAAAAGTCGCTGTAGTTACCACTTCTCACAGAAACTGCTGGTGGCATAGCTCATGCATTCTGAGTCCGGGGCATTGCTGCCAAGTCATGCTTTTCTTTCCCGAAGGGTTTCCAGCAGTCTGGTCAACAAAACAGACACTGGTTACCAGGAGCCAGCTGAGACCTTTGCCGTGAGGTGGCTGAAACTGCAGTTCTGCCTCCCGGGAGCCTTTCAAAGCAGTTTTCTCTCACTTGCTATCCAGGCAAGCAGCACTCAACCCGTGGATTTGCTCTCTTGGGAGTGTCCTGAGCCAGCTTCTGTTTCAGAACCTGCTGATGCGTGTGCAGAACCCAGAAGCTCCCAGTGGGTGAAGGGAGAGCAACCTTTTCCAAGCACCCTCTGAGGTACCTTTGGTTTTAAAGAGTGAGTTAATAACTGGTCAGTCTTTGAGTTAGTATTGAAGAACTCATGAATTAGAAGCTTTTTTATACTTCCAAAGGATTCTATATTGGTTTTGCTTGTTCTGGTTGTTCAAAATGAGAAAATGATTTAAAGTTGTGCTGTGAGAGAAAAAATCATTAAAGACTGAATAATCTTGCAAAGAAAGTGTCCCACTGAAACCTGACACCAGTGAGATTTTTTTCTTTTGTGTGGGAGTTATATTTATGTTCTTCCCTCCCATCTTTAGTCTCCCCTCTACTTCTAAGTGATGTGGAAAATGTTGGTGCCAAAAAAAAGCTAGATGAAATATTGATAAATGTGAGAATCACTCACTTAGAACAGAGGCAAATTAGAAGGCAGCTGGTTTTCATCTTTTCTGTTAACTTCGGAGGTGTGTGTTTGTGTAAAAATTGAGGCTACTGGTTTATATCCCTATGCTCTTGAAGAAGGGAAAAAAGCAAGGGTGCTGAGTGCGAATCAATCACAGAGCTGTTCTTCAGCCTTCTCTTCATTATAGATCAGCTTTGAAGAAATGGAGGGAATGTGGGTTTTTTTGCTTGTTTTGTTGTTGTTTTGGGTTTTGTTTGGTGTTTTGTTTTGGGTTTGTTTGTTTGTTTTTTCTCCAGTTTTTTGTCTCCATGTCAAATAACCCTAATTGCTAGGGATGATATGAAACTAGCTCATGGTATGCTTTATTCTCAAAACAACTTTCTATTTGAAAAACTTTTTACTGAAGTGGAATGAATGTTCTCCTACATTTATAGCAGTGGGGAGATGTGCTGAGTGTTGTCTCAGCTAATTCTAGGTTAGCTATGAGAAAATACTGTAGTAACAAATACAACTGAGGATTTGAGAATCTGCATGCAATATGTTAATGAAGAATGTAATTGTAGTTCTTGGGTAGAGCAAGTGCTTTTAGTGTTACTGTGGACAGTTCCTGGGGTGGCCAAATAACACAGACATTATAATACGGAATAAACCAGAAAGAATTATTCTGGTATTTTCATAACATGTATCTACAGCTCTGACTACAATTAAGGCTTGATAGACCTGAGAAGAATTCAGAGATGTGCAGAAAAACCATAGATGTGAAATGAGATCACCAGGACTTTTCAGTGTGGAAAAAAAGTCTTCCTTGGAGGCTGAGTGTGTCATAAAATGAAAAATTATGGAGAGAAGGTAAGCAAGGAGTAATCAGACATAGCTTCATTTGAATAAAGGAAGAACTCAGTGGAACTCAGACAAGCTTAAATTTTTTTTTTTTTTAGTGCAAGTCATGTGCAATTGATTGTGGAACTTACTGCAATAAAATGTCAAGAAGGCCAAACTGGGTTCAGAAAGAGGTTAAATTCATAGAGGTTAAACTCAGGGACTATGAAAAACAATGGTCTGACTTCTTCTGAAGTCTATAAACTGCTGATTGCCAGGAGGGTGTATTTGGGAAAGAATTGCTGTAAGCTTACTCTGGCTTTGTGTTCTTTCCCAAGGCAAGTGCTACTGATGGTCACTGGAGATAGGATATGCGTAAGAATGAGACATTGCGGTAGTTTTGTGGCTTGCTTTCTGACATCTCTAGCTGTCTGACTTCATTTACAGACACAATATTTTGGTAATGTTCCACTTAATGATCAAACTACATCCTACAGTTTATTCTCTAATTGTGTCTTCATACATCAAGGCTCACAGTAGCCCTTGCTGCTTTGTACAGGAATTTCTCAGTTACCTCTTCGGTGTGGCTCCATCAATTTCTTCAGAACAATTGCTTTGTGAGGTGATGATCCCAATTCTGTTTTGTCACTTATGTAGCATCTATGTACTTCTGTTTCACTTGCTGTTGCTTTAATCATCTTGGAATCCTTTTCCAGTTCAATAAATTTAAGTTATTTACTGTTATTATCCAAATAATTTAGCTGTTGCTTCCTTAATTGGGACCCATCATTCTTTCCAGCCTCTAGCCTTTCTGATTGTCCACCTTGGGTTATAAGTGTTCAAATAATGGTTGGAGACAGTTTCCTCCTTTTGTCACAAAGGGAATGGAAGTGTGGTGCTCTGGTTCATGTTTGTGACTTTGAAGGGAGCAATACTGTAAGCTAGTTCTGTAAAGCTCCTTTGACAAGTGACAGACAATTGCATCTCACATGAGCAAAAATGCACGTGAGATTTTGTGGCTCTGGACTGTGCTGGTTTAATCCTGTAACTGCCACGAGTGAATTCCAGGTCAATGCCAGTGTCACATTAGTGGTGTGTGAGCCAGTGCAGTGAAGCTGCAGGGCTGTGCTGTTTTGTTGACCTCTTTAGTCCTATGCTCAGAAAGTGTGTATTTTTTGCTGCTCTCCCAGAGACTGGGAGTGGGAACTTGGAAGTTTCCCACTGCAGTCAATAGGAAACCAGCAAGTACTCAGGAATGAGAATTGCTTTGCTTTCTGGTGTCTGGCCCACTGCCTATTCTTGTGGATTGTGTCACAGTCCAGCTTTCACACTCCTCTGGGGTTGAAGAGGTGTGTGCTTTGTCCCTGGCCACAACACATTAAAATACAGCTCGAATAGGGTATAAACATACACAGCTCTGAGTAAGTCACCTTCAGGGACCAGAGGGAATTTTTGTGCCTTCCTAAGAAGGCTGTCCTGAGGAAAATGAAACAGCTATGGATAAAAACTGGGCTTTTAAACTAGTGAGGCAGGCTTCCCCTTCAAAAGGACTTGATAAAGTTTGGGGGCTAGACAGATACTACAGTTACACTCTATTTCTATTACTAGAAGTTCTCAAACTAACTTTTTAGCTTCTGTAGTTGTGGAGAAACCTTTCAAAGAGTACAGCAATTCCTGCAGCCACTTGAGTTGGCAAGAAGCCTGAAACAGGAAGCCTTGAGGTGTTGAATTCCTCTCATTCATTCAATGGATGGCTAATTCCAATGGCATTGATAGAACGTGAAAGGTGAACGTTGTTTCATTGTGCAACAGAGCAGTTGGAAACATGGGACAGTGTGTCGTGAAGGTGAGTGGTGTTGTGTTGGGCACTCTTTCAGGAGCACACGGTGAGCTAAACCTTGGCTTCTGAGTGTCTGAGCAGCCCCAGTCTGGTCAGTTAAACATTAACTAGGGATGAGCAGCAGCAAACAGTGGAAAGTATGAAGTGAATAAAAAGAAAAAGAAAAATTGACCTCTCTAATAAGATTTCAGCTGGACATAGGCATGTATTTGCCTGCTGGGGGTCTCATGCTCACCAAACTCTTCCACATCCTTGACTTGCAAAAAGATTTGCCTACCTGCTACATTTGGGATTTTTTTACCTGTCTGTTATGAAGGAGAGACCAAGTGTATTTCCTACCTGGTTTATGAGATAGAGATGTGCATGCTGTATTTTGTTACTGATGAAAGTAAAGAATTTTCTATTTTTCATTTAACACAACATTTTTTATTTGGGAGAAAGAGAGCTTTTATGTAATCTGACTTGTAAGGAATTGGCATTTCCATTAAAAATAGTTATGTGCTCATCTGAGTTAGAGAGTATGGAAGAAATTTACTGTATGCACTTTTAAGTTCATTTAAGAAAACCAATGAAATAATAAAATTAATGAAGTTTATTAAAATAAACAATCTTGAGAGGCTGAGATGTATCTAAAAAATCTCCTTTCTCTTTCTCTATATAAAACATGACTTAATTACTCTAATTATGATTGTTACTGATATTTTTCAAATTGCTGGTATGCTACAGGACTTCAGCCTCCTATTTCAGGGAGGCGACTGCTAACCTCAAAGGGCTTCATTCTGGAATCAAGGGCATGTGGTTTGAAAGTAGAAGAGGAAAGTAGTTTTTGCAAGACGTTCTTTGTCGATACATTAGCAATGAAGAAAAGCTTTTGGATTCACTTGGAAGCCAGTTCTGCAGAAACAAGGAGCAGGTAGACTTTGGAAACTGTCAACAATATGGGAACGTTAATTTAGTAAATAGTAAAGCTATGTTAAGGCCACTTTAAAATCTGCCTTGTTTCACACTCTGCCTTGAGTCATTCCTTTCTTCTGGAGTATCACATGTACTTTCCAAAGAAAGGGGCCAATTGCTGTGAAACTTATTGGAAAAGTTTAAAATCTGTGACCTGTTCTATGTTCCACTTGTTGCTGTTTTTCTTAGACTTTCTACAATTGATAATTCCATTCAGTCTGTCCCATGTTCTTCTAATCAATTCCTGCCTAGATCTTTTTCCATTTGGCTGTTCTTGCAGACTTCTGATCTTGTTGCCACATTTTCATGACTTGCTATAAATTTTTAAAAGGATGGCCAGTATTTCCCAAAGTTTCCATTTTCCAGTGTCTGAATCTGAGAGCGGCCCAACCGCTTGAGCTGATACAGTGTCTGCTACTGCCCTAATGGATCCTGCTGACTTTGGATAGCCAGATCTGCACATCCCACCTTCAGGGATGGCTGCCTTCCAGGACTGTGTGTAGCAAGGCACATATAAAACTGCAATACCTGGACAGCAGTTTGGGACAAAAAGGGCACATTAATGTGTTGGATATTAATGCCATTGTTCCTGGAGGCCTCTCTGTCACCCAGTAAAACAGGTCCAGATACTGGCTTGGTTTCCCTATGGCTGAATTCAGCCAAAATCATTCCTATCCAACTTCTTAAGTGGCCTGAAAACACTGAAATGAATTGCTTTAAACACTAATAAGTAATTTCTGTTACTGAGAAGGATGTATTCACTGCCAGCATGGTACTGGTGCTGAAAGTGGCTTACATTAGCCTTTTGTTTGAAATCAATAGAGTTTACAACTCCACTTCAAAGCCGTTAGAGCTTTAAAATAGAGCCAGCAGAAACTGTTTAACAAGTCAATGCTGCCCTGTGATTTGCATTGTTGTAGCTGTAGTTGTAAGAGGGAAAGACTTCATTTTCCTGTACTTTCACTTCACCCGGGGAGTGTGGTGCAGAACAATGAGCAGCCCATTCAGTTTTGCCTCACCACTGGTTTGCTGGGCTTTACCTCGACACAGATGTCTCCCTGCACATTGGACTGAATTCCTCCTGTACTGTTTCTGTGTGCTCTCACTTTAAAGCTTGATTTATTGTCAGATTACACTGTCCTTTTGGATTGTTTCACTCTTCAAAACTGTAGTTGTGATGAAGAATCCCTTAAAATGAGTTTATGAAAGACTGGAGCCTTTTAGACTTCACACATTAAGTTCTTTTATATAAAGGACAACACATTCTTTCAGTGACCCAGAGAAAACAAGCACAGTGGCTTAAAACAAGGATGATACCCTAACATTTAAAATCCATAGATTTTGGTGGAGCTTTTTTTGTTTTGGTCACTGTATGCATTTTCATGAAACTATCAACTCAGGAAGCCTTAGTTTAAGTGTCAACTGCTGCTTCTGAGGTGAATGAAGCATTTTCCATAAAATTAGGGTTTCTCTTTAACACTCATACAATGAAGAGTCTTCTACTATCAATACGAATAGACTGAAGGGGAAGCAGAGAGGGAAAGAATGAATATAATTGTTTCACTAAATATTTGCCTTTGCTTTCTTACTTGTGACTTAAGCAGCGAGGAAGGTGAGCAAGCAACAAGATGCGTTTTGCCCTGGTGAAAGGCTACATCAGTCTTGGCCCACTTTTTGATCCTTCCTTGGTCTGTGAGGTTCCAACTCAGGAGTAAAACTTCCATATTTCTCAAGGGCCACTGACTTGGAAGAAGATTAAGTGAAACATCAACTCCATGGAAATAAGTCATAGCTGTTTCCCTTTTGGGACTGAGGTAGTATAATTTGTAGTTTGAGGAGAAAATGTAGGGGCTGAGCTACTCAGAGTCTGTAAAAAATGCGACAAATGGTGAAGAGCAACACACTCTCAAATCGAGCCTGACTCCTGGTGTGTTGAGTAAGAAGATTTTTCTGTGGTTCTTCCACAGAAGGAATCTGACAGTTCTCGATTTCCCTCTTTTCTCTTGAGGGCAGGAGAAAGGGGAGACACAGACTCATTATGCTCTTACTGCTAAAAGACCTTTTAAATGCATTGAGACACTTCCTAAGCATTAAGTCATGTGGAAGACTGAGTTTCATAGCTGGCTTGTGCATGATCGAGGTAGAGTCTGAAGCAGGATTTTCCATAGTGTCTGAACACCTGTGCACTCCTGGATCCCAATTCCTTTGGGGTAAGGTAAGGCTCATTTTGCACCTTTTTTCTTTGATTAGAAATTACCTTCTTCACACCAACCTGAGAGAAATACTTCAGCTGTTACAAAGGTACTGTTTTCTGAAATAGCTTTGCCAGAAGAGCTCTCACTCTCTCTACCCCATTGCCATCTTGCCTTTTTTCTGGAGAAAGATGAGACCTTGGTTGTCCTGTTCTCACAGGTGTTTCTGCACAAACAGAAGCAAGTTAGAGCAGTCTGGCAGTGTGAAGTGGTGAAGTTTTGGATAGCCCATGGTAATTACTGCTCGGGCTTCCTAGTTCCTATAGCAAATGCACAAAGTGCTGGTGATGGAGCCAAACAGATCTCCATGGGTGTGGAAGTGGTAGCTCACGGATAAAGCAGCATGTCTCCCTCTGTAACTGTTGTTTCTATAAAGTTTGCATGCAGATTTGTTTCATCAAAGTTTCCCAGGACTAGCAAAGACAAGGAGGCTAAAAGATCAAGTGAGCAAAGCTGAAATTGGATTTTGTACTCTGCTCTAGGTTGCACAGGATTGATAACACTGGAGGCTGTGAGAAAAGGATACTTTTGCTTTTGCCTAAAGACTTGTGCAAGGGAACGGGCTAGGGGGAGATGTAATAAACCCAGGCCTTGTGCTTAGATTTTGAAGAAACATGCTACTATCACAAAATGGCTTTGAATGAACAATAACTGATGTTTACAGACAGTTTCTTCTGTTGCAGTACAATTTGCATCCTAACACAAGCTCTTCATTATAATCACTGGTTCCGTGTGCTGGTACAGAAGACGCATCAGTGCCTTATGCTGCCAAGCACTGTGGTTTTTCAGAAGGAGGAAAAAGGCTTAATGCTATTTGTTCAACCCAGCCAGAGATCTACTGTTTATAATCTGAAATATCATAAAATGTGTTTTCAATTACCTCATGCATATTTTTAAAGAATTAAATTTCCATCAAAGGACTTTGTGAGCTGTTTGATCTCACTGTGTCTAAAGAACCCAATCTGACTGCAGATAGTTTTGTCTGAACACATATAGCACAATTGTAGCACGTGTTCCCTGTGAGTGTACGTGACTTTAAGAGGAGTCAGTCAGTTCATGAGTGAGAGAAGAGAATGGTGAGGGGCTCATTTCCAGTGTTAGATGTGAAATGAGTAGCTAAAGACTGGATGTGCAAAGGAACTGTGGTTCTTTGTGCTATATGACTGACTTAAGCTTTTGTTTTCTTCTGTGTTCCTCTGGATATAGTATTCCATTTTCCAGACATCTTTACGTGTGGGACAGAGCCCTACCCTACTGTGAGAACCTAGAAACAAAAAAATGTGGTGCTTTTGTTTCACTGAAAGGAGACTGCTTGTGATGCCATTGTGCTTGGCTCTATACAAGCACACAGATCCCTTGCACTGAATCAACTACAGATAAAAAGAAGGAAAAAAGAAAAATTGAGTGTGTTTGTTCAGAAATATTGTCAGCTGTTCCATTTCCTACCAGCTGACTGTTCTGCCTGCTATAGTGTTGCCTTTTCAGTGTCGGAATCTAAACAGTGTAATGGTAGAATTCAGATTTCTGCTGTTCCTGGATAGAAACTGTATTTCCTAAGCTGCAAAAACAGAGGAAAGTATTGAGTCCACTGTTTTTCCTTCTGTGCTGATACATCTGATACAAAGAAACACCTGGAAAAATTAGCTGAGGTCTCAAGGGTTATAATTAGCCCAGTGGATTATCATGCTCATGTTGCTATTTTAGCTTTGAACTGCCCTGGATATGTCTGTAGAATACTGTACTGCCCTGATTAGGCTTATGTGAGATGTAAGAACACCTTTCCTGTTCTTTTAAAGTAGCTGTCATGTCTCTTCTATCAAGGCAGCTATTTAGAAATAACTCATCAACTGCAGTCAAGCATGTATCATAGCTTTTGATGTCTTTTTTCATCATCCTTTACTTCTGAGGAATTCTGGCATGAAGCAGAACTTTTCTTACGCATCTTCCATCTTCCCATCACTCACTGCTCACCTTAAATCCATGTCTTGTTTCAGCTCCACTGGGTAGCTGTTCATATTGCTTGTGCAGTGTACTAATTTGCATTCCTCTTTTAGAAAGCTGTAACTGTCTGCACTTAACTAATTAATGAAAATACAACAAGTTAAACTGAAATTTGGAACACTTTAGGACGTGTGTTTGAGTGGTGGTGGAGTTTTATCCCTCTTTTGCTGACATTGTATTTGTTATTTAGGAAATCACAAATAGATGGCAGGTAGGAAATAAGCAGTAGTAGGTGAAGCTTTAAAAAGACAAAGAACCTTTGTATGTAGGTGTCATCCATACTAAGGAGAAGGAAGGAGAAAGCCAGACACTCTGTACAGCAACAGCACAGTTGTATCTAAAAAGAAAGGAGCCCATTTTTCCAAAGTTTCCAGCTAGTGATAGTAGAGGCAGTAATGAGATACAGGACTGCTTTCCATCTTACTCTGCCAATTCTGCTCCAACAGAGATGCCAATAAGTTTCCATTTATGATTTTTTTTCAGTAGAAAACAGATTTAGCAAAATCTCTGCTCTTCTTCCCTCCCCCCTCACTGAAATTCTTTCCTGCTTTGTGATACTTGCTACCTATATGAATGTCAATAACGTGAAGCAATGGAAGATTTGCATGAATGATATGTGGGGAAAATCCCTGAATCATTCACTAGCTGTTTCTTAGTATTTCTGGAGGAGAAAGTAGTGACATCTCCAGGAATGGTTTTTCTATCAACTGGGCCTTCCCTAATGTGATTAGCAGACTAAATGTTCCAAATAAATCCATCACTGGCATCAATTGCATCAGAGGTGAATTTTGTTCATCTATTAATACATAAGTAAAACCTCCAGTATTTGTTTCACTGGAAATGGGTCAAATTCAATACTTATTTTTATCTGCACTGTGTTTCAAATTAATGTTTCTATACAGAATGTACAAAACTGTTATTGTCTCTTGACCTTTGCTTCTACAAACACCTTATGGGCAATTCCCTCCTAGCAGAAGCACCCTGACTGCAATACACCCTGTTCTGATTCTAGGTGAGGGGATAATTCCAAGAAACTATTTACAGTATATGAGCCTTGCTAGAGCAGAGTTATTTTGGAATTTTTTCCTCCTTTATTTGTTTTTATGTTGGTTTTTTTAACTACTGAGGAGCACATACATGCTACTCTGGGTCTTATTGCAAGGCAGACTCATGTTTGACAGTCACTTGTTAGATATGTATATGGAAGCAGAATGAGGGTGGCGTAAAATGTGATGATACATCTGAGAAAGCAGCTTTGGAAATCTTTTGGGGCTGCTACTGGATGAACATGGAAATATGGACTGTTACTGTCATGCTATAGGCAAGAGATCTGATTGAGCTCTTATTGAACATGTAAAAAAGGAAAAGCAAAGGCAAGGAGGGGAGAGGTGGGGGTGTTACTTTCTTGTAGCACTGTGGAGACAATGATATGCTGAGCCTATCCAGTTCTGGAAGGCACAGTTTACTGAGGAGACTGAAATTGGAAAAGGTTCAGGAAAAAGATAAAAGAATGATTCACTGTATGGTAAAATGCCTTGAAGCCAGAGATGAAAGCTCAGTCCATTTAATGTTTCAAAAGGATAAGAATGTGACTCTGATTGTACCTATCTGGGCATGTGGTTACTGATGGCAGAATTGGACCCAGAGGTTGGAATCTGAAGGAGAGTGTAATTTTCACTAAAACGCCAAAATGTTTAATGATCTTAAAAAGTAATAATGTGGCTTTAGAGACATCTTGGGGCAACTGGATGTCTTCTACAGAGATTCTTAAATAAGTGGAGAAGTTCTTGCATGATTTCTTTGGGCTGTGTCCCACCCAAACTTAGACAATATGATTGGAATAATCATAACTTTGAATTCAGTAAAAGTTTTCAGTTACTGGTTTGAATTCAGTTCAACTACCAGTTTGTGGTCCAGTTTATAGTCTATCTGAAGACCTATTAAAAATCTGATTAGAGTTGATTTATTTTTGAAGGACAGATATCTGTTCTACAGCATCCTTATAACTGGTGCCATGGGAAAGTGTCATTAGGTCCTACATGATTTCAATAGTTCCCTTCTTTATTGTTACCATATTACTTTAACTCCTGAGTCACAGCAGGCTGTCCTCCCACAAATAGTGTTGAAAGAGTCCTAGGCCAGTTGAAGGCTGGAATCTCTGGTTGGTAGTGATGTTATGGAAAAACTGGAATGTACAGCCAGCATGGGTGGGATGGGGCAAACTTTTGAGCTTTAATCCCATTTGGGCATTTTTTGGGAACTCGGTCAAAAATGTATGACTAAGTGAGCACAAGTGTATCTGCCCTGCACATGCTCAAGCATGAGGGTTGTGTAGAAGCAGCAAGGGAAGCTTGTGTGAGGGAGTTTTTTTGTGAAACAGAGAAACTGAAGGAAAACTAAAACTTTGTATAGGTGGTTTGAGTTATTTTGTCCACTGTGATTGTGACCTTTAAAAACAATCATAGTAATTTGACTGAAGAGAGCCATGAAGAGCAGCTGGGTAGTATTACTGTTAGGTGTGTCAAACCACAGGAAGAACTGCTGTACCCTTTTTCTGTCAGAGCTGTAGGAAAACTCACAGTCCTAAAATGCCTCACTTCTCAGCTCATACTTAAATTGAAGCATAAAAGATTAGGTTCTCCTTAGCCTCAGTCTGGCTGAGTTGTCAGCTGCTGATAATCAAAACATGTATGTTACTGCACAAGGAGAATTACTCACTTTTTAGGAGTAATTTGCAATCTTTTGAAGAGAGTTGCCACAGTATCCATTACAGGTAAGTCTCTGTAACATCTAGTTAAGAATGTATTGATAGGAGTTTGAGATGAAAAGCTGAAGAGCAATCAGGTTTTATTAAGGCAACACGTCAAGAGTAACAGCCCTGTATTTCCACCACTGTATGAAAAATTGTGCTTGTGGTTTTCATGTAAGCACATTCTTTTTTTCAAGTACCCTTATTTTGTGAGACTGCTTATTCCAAAGTCAACAAATCATTCTGAGTGAAAGCTGTAAACATTATGTTATTTCTTTTTTGGGTCGAAAAGGCCTTGTTCTTACTCAAATCTGTAGAAACTAAAGAGTCTGGTGATTTGGCAGAGTGCAGAAGAATTTAGGCTTATAGATTACGGTGACCAATATGCATGGAAGAAAGATGCACCTGTGTTCCTCAATATCCTGGGGAAGAAAGCACCATAAGGGAGGTGGCAAATTTTTTTCTATGTGTGCTGTCAGTCTCACCACCTCACTCTTCTTGTAGACTTTTTGTATGTCTCTTGGCAATATCCAGAGACAAGGGGTTCTACAGCATGTTTTTAAACAGAGGTTGTTTTGATGTTTTATATTTTCTTTCACCTGTGTTCACAAAGCTCAAACATACAAGCAGTAGCCCTGAAAATTGTGCTCAGTCTCAGTATAGGAGATGGATGCCCCTGGTTGTGCTAAAAGCATCTTAGGGCAGATTTTGTTTGCTATGATAGGGCATCATAAACCTAACACTACCAGGTTTGAGTTACAGGGCCAGTGATTATTCTGTGTTTCTTTTAACATATGAATATATTGTCTAAGTCTCTACCTTCTCAGTTTTCAGATTGCTTGGTAATCTATAGAGTACAGTCTTATTTCTGGCCAAGGTATTGCTTTCTTACCAGTCAGGTTGTCTCATCTGTGTTATGCAATTTCCCCTATTTTTTTTCCTGTGGAGTCCTAGGTGCAGCTGCCACTTTTGCCTCTAATTTGAGTTAGCTTTTGCAAAGGAAGAGAGGAAACTGAATTGTACACATCTTCCTTCTGTACCTGTTGGCTCTGAATGGGGCAGGAGACTGCACTGGCCTGATCCCAAAGGCACCAAAACCAGTCAAGGTTTCAGCTAAGGGCTGAAGGTAGACATTCAGCAGTGACACCTTCTCTGGGGATAGACCAAAGCACTTCCACTTTGCATGTCTTGGAATTCAGAGACAAGGGGGAGGGAAGAGAAGTTCTCCTAAGACAGGCTTGGTGTTAGAAGTGAAAAACACTTTTGTACAGTTCTCTTAGGAAGAAGGATTTCTTTGGGGGGAACTCGGTGTATGAGGGAACATTTTTCTAGTTACTGATAAATCTCATGGGGATTAGGAATAGTTCAGGTTTGTTTCCTTGCTGGGAGTGTCATAATTTTTCCAGATTAATTAACAGCTCTGGCTAATTTAAGTCCTGGTTAAAGGATAGGTTGCTATGTACTATGGGATTGGACTTTCCTTCCCTGTCTCCTTTCCCTCAGGGCAATAAAAAAAGAATAGGCTCCCTTTAAAGGACTACATTAAAGGAACTATAGCTCTTCAAAAAACTGATGCAATTCATTGTAATCCTTCCATTCCCCTTGTGAATGTCTGTTCTCAAGTGGGTTCAGAAATCCCCTAAGAATTTTAGGTAAACAAGATGATATCATGTAGTCAATAAAAGAAATGTTGAACTATTATGAGCATTAAACATGAAAATTCTAGACAAAGATGTTTTGCAAATTATAATCAGCAGGTTTTAAACTGGTGTCTGAGGTTCTTTTTCTTCCTTTTATGATTCAAACTTGAATCTGGTATAGCCTTCTTCTGGTTAAAGACATGTCAATGATTGATTTTCAGTTATTGTATATTCCACCACTGATGGGTGTCTGGACCTCTAAACATCTATAGAAAGCTCTTGAAGGCAGTAGAGCCACTCCTGTAAGTTCATTACTTCTGTGTAGTTGAACCATTTAAAGGACTGTGAATTAAGCTTGCAATGAGTTTCCATTTTCCCTATTATTGAGACATGTCATTGTAGGCATAAAGAATATTAATAGAGATGAAGCAGCCAAAATTTGCAAGAGCAGATGATGTTAATTATTTCTTTTATTAGAAGTTCATTCCACAAAAGTAAGTATATTTTTCCAGCATTAAAGCTATTAGGTTTTTATTTAATATTGCTTTTTTCTGAGTTTTGGCACTAGTGAGAGGTCAGGAGCTGACAAAAAACAACTGATATAGCAGGTATTGCTAAATCTGTTTTTTCTGCCTGTTGATGCTGCAATAACTTCCCTACAGAGCCAGTCTTGTGATGATCCACATAGGATCAAATGCAGATATTTTAATCCTCCATCAGCTGAAATATCTTAATTTTCTTTGTTGTGACACATCTGGTTTGCATTGCAGTGATAAATGTACATATGCAGCAAGAAACAAAATAGCAATTGTACTGAGTGAAGGTGAGTCAAGATAGCCCCTGGTATTCTGCAGAACATCAGTATTCAGTTACATGTCTCCTTTTCTGTCTCTACCAAGTAGAAACTGATAATGTGCCAAGAACAGGCAGTATCTGACCAGCAAAGGAAGTGCTTTGGTGCTGGGCTGTCAACTGTGGCTTAATGGGGTATTTTCATTGTTTGTTTTTTCACTCTTATTTTCATCTTGATTCCTGTGATGTGGGGGGTTAGAGGGATACACAAATCTTCATCCCTTGCTCCTTATATTCTGTGCATTGTCCCTCACTGGGAGGAAGCTGTTGGAGGTGTAGTCTGTGCTGACAGTGGGAGACACCTCCAGCTTAATCACAGAAAGGTGCCATCCCTGACCCTTCCAGCTGCCAGAAGAGTCAGAGTCTTCAGTACTGAAAACACACCAGTTTCCAGAATGTTAATGCAATACCTTTATTAGCATAAAATTCACCTGTCTGTTTTTAGGGTGCTATTAGGTGTTATTTTTGCTTTTGGTATCCTTTTTCAGTGAATGGGGTTTGTCATGTACTTTCTCTGAAGCAGCTGACATGCAGCCCGAACTGGGGGGTCTATTGGAATCAATCCAGTTCAGAAAGTTGGGTTGAGCCTGGAAGCTAAACCAATTGTTAGGACAGAAATATTAATATTCTGAAGCTGCTCTTGATTGTTTGTAAGTGCTGCTTTTCCTTACTGGTTTGTGCTAGTAACCTTTGTGAAATAAATTATTACAAATGAAAATCTGATTTTTAGTACTCAAGTGCTGAATGCTCTGTGCTTGGCTCAGCTCAAGAGAAGCCACTATACCATGGCTAATTCTCTTCTCAATGGAATCAGAATGAAAAATCACACTACAGAAAGCAGATGATTCTAGAAGATGCACTAATAGGAAAGACTTTCCAGATGCAAATCTAGCTCTTATTTTAGATTTCTTACTCAGATTGTCTTAAAGAGAGATTTGGTCTCTTAAGCACATTAAACTTGAATACTTCATATGTAGTAGTACAAACAAGTTCTCTGTTTTCTTTATAGATGAATAAGTTAATCTCCAAAGTATTTTGAAAACACTAGAATCTTTTCTTGATTAAATAATTTTTGATTGTTGAGTCTTGGGTGTAATGGTAAGCATATGGCCAAAATTATTACATCCTTTGTTGCTAGAAAACATGTTTGCTTGTAAAACATAACTAATGAAGTGACCTGGGAGAGCAGAAAATTAAATGGGAAGAGGCAAAAAGTAAACCCAAATAAAGGATTCTGTAAGCAATTTGGGTTGCAGAGTTCAAGTTAACAGATGTCTTTCTGCAAGAGGCATTATAAAGGGTGTATTTTTATTCTAATACTTTAATTAACAACAGATTTGCCTGATTATTTATTATATTTATTTGTAAACAATGCAAACCAGTTTTCACCCATGTATGAACTGAGTAACTTGGAGCAGATGTGCCACTTAGCCATGTTTATGTGCTCTTTAATGGATGTCTGTCCCTGAGCCCTAAACCTGTCAGCAGTGCCCCAATCTGTTACAGCCGAGCTTTCCATGCCCACTGAGTTCACAGTCAGTCCCTTACCATTAAAGCTTTTACTTTCCTTCATGTTTGCTGAACTCAAATGCAAAAGTATTGCAAAGGATTCACTTCTGTCGGGTGCTGGTAGTGTTACATCTAAAGGCTTCACAGGACTGTGCTTTTGTCTCCAAGCTGCACTAAGACTTTGCATCCCTTTCCACGGCTGTTGCTTCATTTGTCTTTCCATACTTTTCCATACTATTTCCATTACTTTCTATTACTTACATACTAACTTATCTAAGTGGACTCACCAAATTCATGAAGAGCTTTAAGTGCAAGACTATGAATCTGCCAACAAAGACCTTAAGGAAAGGGGCTGACATTAACTAAGACTAGCAATTTGGGAGTAAAGGCTGGTTATTTTCAAACCAGAGGGCACACTGCTGTGTTATGTGGTTTGCATTAATCCATTTCATTTCTTTAACATTAACAAACCAGATCTCCCATTGAGTCTTTTTTACTTCCAGGATTTAAAATTACTAAAAAAATCTTCAGTAATTTATAGTTGAAAATCAACTTGGCCATCTCCAAAGAGTGGGGAAAAATAACATTGTAACAGCACAGACAGCTTGAAAAGGTTAAACTATTTAAACATTATCTTTTTATTTTTCTCTTTTTTTTGCCTGAAGACATGTGTCTTTGTGTGGAACTTGGGTTTAGTTTGTTGCACATTGGCAATCCTTATCTTGTTGGAACTGTAAGGACATCTACCAATTATTTAAAATTACGGGGGTTTTGGCTCTAGTGATTTGGATCTTCCACGCAGAAGATACAACAGCTCAGCATAAGAGGGGTTAAAACTTAGGCAGCACTTCAGTCTAAAGAAAGTAGTAGTTAAAATACACATAGCATGGGGAAATCTGGCAAAAAGAAAGCCCACAGAAATCCTTTTCTACTCTCTGGGAGATTTATAAGGTACCACAGGACCTTCCCAAAGTAAACGTAAACTATTTTAAAAATGCAGCAAGACATCAGGAAAGTTATCACTAGCACTTTTTAAAAACAGGGCAGAAAGACAAAGAACTTACACACTTAGGAACAACAAAATCCAAATCCTTAGTCCTTGAAAATGTTTGCTACTTTAAAGACAAAACACGCACATGTGTGGAGGAGCATGTCATCAAATACTCTTCCAACAACCTCAGTTACTGCAAGAACACATTCCACTTCTTTGGATGGAGGTGTTGCACAGAGGAATACGAAAGAGTAAAGAATATGAAACTGATGAAGTTTGCCAAAAAACATGATCAAAATTCTGTGAAATCAGGGGAACCTTCCCATTCATTTCAATGGATTTTGAATGTGGGGTATTAACCTTATTTCATGTTGAGGCAGGTTGAATACTAAAATTAAGTATGAAGTTATTCATTACATGTTCAGCTTTGACCACTTGTTTCAAACTTGCAGCCCTTGTCCATATCAGGTCTGTTCTTTCACAGAATTAAGGCCTGGCATATAATTTAATAAAAAAAAATACTGGCCTTCAGCTGATCTGTCTTTCTGTAAGCATGGAGAGAATGATTTAGGCCCTAATACCGTGAGAACTTGCTTTCTTGATTAGTTTGACTTGGAAGTGCAATCATATGGAATTCTCCTGTGCTGGAGGAGGACCTTTCTGGCAGAAAGTTGTTCTGAATCTTGGAGTCTTTTATTTATGTTTTCAAAAACATCTAATATTTCTAGTTTAGTTCCTTATTGCTTCTGGACAATGCAAAATGCATATGCTAGATCTGGGAAGGCTTTTAAAAAGGGCTCAAACCAAGATTTTATCTCTTGTGGAAGGTGGCGTTGGTCAAATAGAAGCTTCCTTAGTCCACAGACCTGTCTCTGGTCTCTTTAAAATACTTACCTGATAATTTTCAGTTACCACAGTTGTTTTGGTGCTTGTCTCTCACTTCTTCAAAGCCATGCTAAGAGACACTAGCCATCACTAATTGTGCTTTATATAGCAAGTTTCTGTTACGGTTTAAGAAGACGTGATTGAAGAAGAAAACTAACTCTACCACAGTCTAAACTAGGACAGTATCTAAGCTTATAAAGCAAAAGGGTAGAATGCAATTGGCTCCTTTTCATAACAGCATCCTGAAGGTTTGAGGTTGGTACATGGAAACACAGAGTGGCTGTAGGTCCTGTCTGCCTTGGATGTGAGGGGGGATAGCCCTGACATCTGTTAGTGTCCTGTGCCGCCCTCAGGCCACGGGGCATTGCTGAGTGTTGATATTTCCATTATTCCCTTCTTGCTTCCAAATCTCTTTGATCATTGGATCCACATGGTTGAATGCAAGTGGAATTAATATCACTTCAAGCCTCCAGGCTCATTCAATTTAGCATGTCTCTTCCTTCATATGTGTTCAATATTAAAACCTCCTATTGAACTGAAAACAAATACAGTGCATTTGTCTGCTTAATTCATTTTACAAGCTTCTAAGGTTCTGTGCTGCTGTGTCCCAGATAATACATGTTAAACAAAACCTAGCAGAAGACTAGCTTTGCTTTTCTGAGGCTTTGTGTGGCACAGCAGCAAAGTAGTCACTTGCTGAAATGGACCAGTGGTTTTTCACCTGAAACTGTTATTGTGACTAGAGCAGCAAGAATCTCTGCAGCTTTACTCATACAGGCTCAGCACGGATCTGTTTTATCCTGGTTCTGCTTGATGTGGCTTTGCATTAAGCTTGGGTTTCAAATTCAGAGAAAAGCCAATGCTGGAAGTAAAAACTTGCAGTGATTAGGGATGGCAGTGGTGACTGAAATGTTTGCCAAACTCAGGAAACTGGCCTAAACTTTAGACTTACAAGAAGCCATTTCAAATTGGGTAGTTGTGTTCTTTGTTTGAGTTTTGTTCTAAGGCTTTCCAATTGTGATATCAAAAACCTGTAACAGTTGGTTGACTTCTTATTTTCTTCCAAGTCTCTCTTCATACACAGCACCAATAAATCCATATAGTGTCTTTCTTTTCCAGCACAGGAGCAACTACTTCTTTGTAGTAAGTGGTTAATAATTGTTTTGGATATCTCATGGACTTAGATAACTGTGCTGGGAAAAGTTGCTCTTGTCTGTTAAACCAACAAACCAATTCTTATTTGGAAATCTCCTGCATCCTGTTACTTTTTCTTGCTGTTACTCCCTGTTAGAAACTTTAAACTGGAAAATAGGGCAGTAGCAAGTCTTTTTGATGTCTGTCCTGACTGTAGGCATTGACATTTTTTTATCCCTGTCTCCTCAAGAAGAGAATTTTTTTAAATCTGTGCTCATGAGTATGTGCAGTCATGCTGGCAATAAAGATCAGAAACAGAATATGTAAGTTTGGGATCCCAATCCTTTCTTCCAATTACTGGTTTTTGTGTGGAATTTGCTTGGGTTACTCTGCTTAAAAGCCATTTATTAAAGCAACAAAAAAGATGCTTTGAAATACCTCCACTGTTTGAAAACAGGACCATCTACTTAATCTAAAGAAGAAAACTCTCACTAGCTACTCTACCTCTGGTTTCAGATAACAAAAGTCATTCCAAATATGAGGCTGTTGCCTCAGCGGCAGAAATCATCCATTGTCCTGAACCTCACCAGGCAGATTCCTGGAGGCTGGTTTTTCCTGTCAGATAAGAAGTAGAATAAATAATGCAGGGTCATTGTGATTGCAGATCTCCCAGAACTGTAGTAGTGTAGTTCAAGATTAATGGGTTTACAGTGAGCTGCCAAGACTTACACAGAAAGATGTGCTACCAGATCCCTACAGTGTAAACTGCTTCACTTCTGTGACCCTAAGAAAATAGGCTGACTTAAACCAGCTTAGATCCCAGTTCTGTGCCTTAAAACATTTCTCACCCTTATGGAAATGTAATAGTAGTCCTAAAAGCATTATTAATTTGCTCAAGGGTTGGACTCGGTGATCTTGGAGGTCTTTTCAAATGTTAATGTGATTCTGTGTTGTTGAAGGAGGGATTCGTGGCCACTGGAAAGAGGAGCAAAGTGGTTGTGCTTTGAGGAGAAGCAGGAACAGTATTTGAGACAGAGGGGAAACCTTCCTGTGCTGTAACCTGTGACATCCCTGTGCTCTCTGTCTGAGCCTGTGTGGCCATGCACTGCTGGGGCACAGCAGAAATTCCCCTGCACACCTCGAACTTACTGTGCACATCGGGCTTTGTGCTGGTGCTGCCATCTCAGCTTCCTGTGCTGCACATCCCAGGGTTTAGAACTTGCTGGTACTGGCCAAAGTAGTGCTGTGTTGATTTGGAGTTGTTTAATGGTACGTGTAACTAGTCTAGATATTCATAAGGTCTTATTTTTATTAATTGTCTTATCTTTATTCCTCTGACTTCACAGCTAGATTTCTCAGAAATTATGCCCAATTTTTCTCCCTACCCCCCCTCTCATTCTGGTGCCTTTAAATGTAGTTTAGTCTTTTTTTTTTTTCCCTTTGAAACATGTGGTTACATAGGTGTTTAATTTATCTTAATTAATGTTTGTGCTCATTACAATTTTTCAACAATCAATTATTTTACATGTGATTTTGGAGGCATCTTTTAAATCTGAAGCCTAAACATTCCATGATCAGCAGACTTGGATCATAGAGGTGCAAATATTCCAAGAATTTCCTCAGCAAGGACAATGAATTTTCTGTTTGTGTACCTTGCAGTTTTCAGTGAAATTATTTCTGTGTTCTATTTACTGGTTCTGGGTATAGATTGTCTATATAATTGTCTTTTATTGGACAAACACTGTTTTAATAATCTTCATGAGAAAACTACCTTCTTGTGCACACTAACCAAACCACTCTTTGCTAGAATTGTCTGTGATATATCTGAGAGCACACTGGGAAAAGTAGTTTTCTGTTTTTCTCTCTTACCTTTTCAGTGCATGGAGATAGATTTGTTTGGTTGGTTGGTTTTAGTTTTGGGTTTTTTGTGTGTGTGTTTGTTTCTAAAAGGGGATCTTATTTGGTTTGCAGAACTCTCATTTAATTTACTTTCTGTGACATTTTCATGGGGTAGCTTCCTGGTTGTTCCGGATATGAAATGGTATGGACTTTATTGATACCCCCCTCTCCAAGGTCTACAAAATTATCTGGTATTTTTTATCTCATTGATGCTAATCAAAGATTGCTTTTCCCAGTTCTTTGTTACTTCCAATTTACTTAAGGACCTTTTGTTCATGAACATCTAGAACTGAGGCGTATCATGTTTTAAATTGATAAATGAACCTCCAGCGCACATCTGGTTTAGAGCTACTCTGCAGAGTTTAAAAAGTGCACCCAGTTCTAAACAGGCTCCCAGAGTCTGCACAGCTCCCCGTGGAGCACACAGAAGTCTCCTGGCAAGTGGCTGTAAATGAAGAGCTTGCCTTGGACCTGGTTCCCTCTTCAGGTCTCACTGAAGGCACTGGCAGCCTGTCCACTGACTTCAGCAAAATGGACTCCTGATATACTGCTTGTGGAATAAAATGTATGGCCAGGAACAGAACACACTGGCCAGGTTCTGACCTCATGGCTGGAAGTAGTTGTCAGAATAAATTTTACAGAGTGAGGTTAAATTTTAATCTCAAGGCTTTTAATATGCTGGTCTGCTAAGAAGCATAACTACCTCAGTGTGGTAGTGGGACTTAATTTAAGGGGAAGAGAGGGATGATTTTCTTAATCTGTCATTAAAATAGAAATCTCTGAAGGGACCTACATACAAAGGGAACTGGGGGGAAAAAAAAGGCTGGAGGAAACACAATCAATTTTTGTACATGCCAGAAATATAGCGAAGGGGTAATGGGATGTGAAGTGTCAGCAGCATGTGAAGAACTCGCTTTTTCCATATGTGTTTTTTAAAAATCTTCCTTAGTGCTTTATCTTAAAAGTGAAGAATGCATTTCTCTGTTTCTAATATCAATGTTGCACATTTTTATTCACATCTGTGTAAACACTTGGATAATTGGCATCTTTCTGACCTGCTCACTTTCAGTACTGGCGTGCAGAGCAGTTGTTGAGATCTCGTATAAGGGAGAATTGCCCTGAACTGGCAACTGGACAGATTGAGTGAGGCATTTGGGTGGGGAGAAATATAAAACACTTTGCAAACAACAAAACCTATAAAAGGGGGGAGGGGACATAGGGCAGAATGACTCTTCAACAACCAACTTTGTGGATGAAAGTCAATCAAAAGAGATTTGTATGAACCTCACTCATTTTTGGATCATTTGTTTGTTCTTCTTGGAGAGGGTGGAAATCAAAGAAAATATCCTAAAGTTAAAGTTTATTCATTTAAAACATTCCCAACAATGGAACCATGGTGATTCTCATCCGTACTGACAGTAGATCTGAACGTTGGTTGGTCTTTGTCAGCCTTCATTATATGTTCTTTATTATTTTCTCTCTGCCTCTATGGCCGTACTCCTTCCCCTCCTTGGCAATTTTTTCATCCTTAGAGTTGTTTCTTTCATCTTCTGTTGATTTCTTTTTTCTTATTCTTTCTTTTTTTCCTTTTTAATCTCAATTATTTATTTTTCCTTGTGAGGGTTCATGTCTGCCTGGCAGTGTGCTCACCTCCTCCCTTTTGCTGCCCATGAGGAGAGTAGGCCAGTTACTCCCAGTGTTAGGTGAGCTGATGTGACTGATGGGATCAGGTCTCTGTAGAGCGTCTTCACAAAGACACTGCAGTGCTAAGTCTTGCTCAATCTGGGCCTCTTAGAAGGGGATAGGAAAACAAAGTGGAAAGATTTTATTATTCCTGCCACTTTTTTCCCTGTTGATGGAGTAAATGATGTGCTCCTTAAATAGATATGAGGTGTAAAGAAGGGTTGAGGATTGGGTAAGGCCCAGATTTCATGATAAGAACCCTCACAATGAATTTCCAAGCAGAAGGAAAACAGGCCCTTCTTGGTCTTGTCTCTCACCTGGAAGCAATGCAGTCAGGACAGATCAGGATCTCAGACTGAGTCCAACCATTCCTCTATTCATACAAGCCCCATGGAAATGGGAAGAAACTCAAACCCACTGTCTCACATTTGAATCTTCTTTTTTATACACTTTTAAGCTGTTAGCTTTGAGAACACACACTGTGTGTTTCTGTGGAACAAAGCTGAAGGAATGTGATGTGATTGAAGTAACTTAGTGTTATTCTTTACAAAGCCAGTAAAAAGTATTTAAAATAACTTTTAGATGCAGTGTGGCATTTGAGTGTGTACTAGGGCATTTTGTTTTAAAATGGAAACATCTTTAAAGGCATTCATTTCTTTGCTTTAAGTTCCACTCTCTGCAGTCTCCAGTGAAAGCTGTGCTCACTTCTTATCAGAAATGGACTTTTGGCTGAGATTTGAAAACTGGTGCTTAAGTAAGATTAAACCAGATTCCTTCTGTCTCACTCCTTCTCACTAAACTTTGCAATGTTAATGATTTATGTGTTGATATTGTTGTCATTTTCATAGGCTGATTTTTTTTGCACCTTATAAGAGTTGTTTCTTTTCAGATTTATAGTGTTCTCTACAGAGTAATAGCTGTCTTTCTGGCTCATATCCACCATGTGAAAGTCCTGTATTGTAGTCCAAATTTAACAGCAATTGTTAGATGAATCATAGAGTCATGGGACTGGAAGGGACTTCAGAAGGCCATCCAGTCTTTCCCATATCCAAGGCTTAATCAACTGTACGTGTCATTCCTGACAGACATTTGTATGGCTTCCAGCACTGAAGACTCCACAGACTCTTTGAGCAATCTCTTCCAGAAGTGCTTCAATTCTTAATTATGAAACTTTTCCCCTAATATCTGAAATGTTGCTGGTATAATTAAAAGCTTATGATTTCACACATTATTTCCCATGTACAATGAGAATAAATTTATCTTCATCTTCTTTGCAGCAAGCTTTTAATTATTTTAATATAATTGCCACCTTAACTTCATTTAGCGGGGGCCCATTTGGGATATTATTCAGTCTAAGACTTTTTAAAAATGCCACCACTTTTTGCTTGCATGTTTCTGAAGTCTCCAGCTGGTCCAAGTTTGGAGTGCAGCTTGTGGCACTGGCTGTGGAACCTCCTTAGCTGTGAGAAGAGCAGACAGATGGTTTCAGTGTTAGGAGTTGGTCCTGTTTGGTTACATCGTTGCTAAAAGCTGGACTGCAGAGGCAAAGTCTCCAGCTCAGAGGATGCATATAGGGATGTCATTGAGTCATCTGAAGACTGGTTTAATTTCTTGACCTCTATTACAGCTATCTTGGAGGACACTTAAAGGTTTCACTTCCCTCTGTCTATGAATACAGATGGGAAGAAGGTCACAGGAAGATGTCCTGTGAAAGACGGATCATGTGGGTGTTGTGGACCAACCATAAACTCATTCTCTCTGATAGACATTGATTTATCCAGAAGTTTTGAGAGCTGTTAACCCTGTAGAAAAATTTATTTTGGAATACTATTGTAGAAGTTCTTGTCAAAGTTGAAACTGTTCAACTGTCAGGAGCATCTTGCAGCAATAAGTTTTGCATGCTATTGAGTGGTTTTAGGAAATAAAGCAAACTGTTAATTAAGAAAAAAGAAGGTATTATCATTGTATAGCCCCATCTCACATCTAGGTTATAACTCTTCCAGCAAGGTGATCTTTCTGTTTGCTTTATAGTGCCAAATATACTGTTAAGGGTTGATGTATACCCAGTGATTGTTGGAGCACGCTGGCTTGCATGCATGAAGAAAATTTCTGATTCCAGAAAAAATAAAATTGCAGGAGAACTTATGGTCTAGGTTTTCTGCTGGCAGTTAATAGGACTTCGTAGAATAGAAGGCAGCACAGAAATTGGCCTTGGGCACAATATCTCAGCATGAAGAAGCAGTGGCTCTTTCAAATGAAGAACTAATTCCTTTAGTATTAAGTATTTGCAATATAATTTGAAACTCAGTGGTGTTTATCCATGGCCCTGTCTATCTCTGGCTGAAGGCAACAGCTTTCTTTCCAACATTACCCCAGGGTTCACACACCTCAGCCAGTGGAGTACGTGTTCCTTTTCCCAAATGCCACAGAACTTGGCAGACTCATCTGTCTTTGTTTTTCGAGTTCTGGATATATTTGAAACTAAAGCACAAAGCAAAATTTAGAGGCTAAAAATTCTGTGGTTTATGAACCACAAATCTTCCATGACTCACCTTTCATGCAATTTTATGGCCCTACTGGCTTGGAAATGGGCAATAGCAATTGGCCACCTGCAGCCTCAGCATCAAGCAAAGTTAGTGCTGTGGTTACTCTTAGAAATGTGGAACCTAAAAAAACCCAAAAACACAGATCAAAGGAAATTTCACTGTAATGTGCTGATCTTGCAAAATATTCTACCACCACTAAGGCATTGCAACAATATGACTGTTTCTGTAAATCTTATTTAAATCAAATGGTAGGCAGACCTCTCAAAATTAAAGTTGGTAGCTTTGCTAGAAGCCTTGCTGAAACCTGCACTCAGCTAAAAGGAATTACCTTACCAAATAAATAGGAAATAAAATTTTTCTTTCCTTTTAAAATATTTAAAATTTTTATTCAGCCCTTGGATCTTTGAGATTTTTTTTTAACTTGTCTCACAGCCCTCTAATCTTAGACTAAATAATTGAAGCACTGCACCGTTCATGTTCCTCAATACTAAGAGAGTCAATACATAAAAATGACTTCTAAGGGGCTTGAATGGAAGGTACTGTTTAAGTGCTAAGTACTGCTGCTACCCAGTATTACTGGGCTTGTGTATGTTGAGCATTAAGGTCTGAATCCAGAGTTATGGTTGCAATTTGTGCTTGTGTACCTAAAACTTAATTCTATTATCTGCTTATACTGGCATATTTGACCTCCACTGGCACTGAAAATTATTCCAGAATTGCAAGTTGCATTTCAAGATGGTTTCAAGAGCCTCTATTTCCAATGTTTCACCGAAGTCCTCTTAAATCCACAGTCAGCTGTGATTCCCAGCTGATCCTCAGGTGTTCTGTGGTATTCAGTCACTGGTGACACATAGGTGTGAGTTGGAGAGAAACAGAGAAAATTCTCACCTACTGAGTGAAGATGACCGAAACAAACGTCTTCCTACAGCTTTCTCTGTGCTTTTACCAGTGTGTGTCCTGGAAGGCAGCCCAGCACTGGGAACAGTGTTCCTTCCTGCAGAAATAGGTTGGCAGTCCAGGCCCTGCTGTTCAGTGATCAAGGTCATACCCACACCCAGAATTTTGGATGGTCTTTGTCACATGCATGTTTCTATCATAAACACCAACTGGCAGCAGTTATTCTGTAGTTGTAAAGCACAAGATAAATGGCAAAAAAGAAATGCAAAGGTTTATTGGTAGCATGAGAACTGGTGCAATCTCTCTTTCTTCAGATACTGTGAGTGCATGCTGTGCATATTCTGACAATCCTTCTTTAAGGACTGTGAAAGGTGTTATTAGAAGTTTGGTCCTTTATGGTACCAGTTGTTGGTGATGAAATTCAAATTAATATTTTTAGTCCAAACCTTCTCAAGACAAAGTTGTTTGGATTTTGATATATATTGAGTATTAGAAATTATCCTTTAAAGGAAAATTGAGTTGAATTTAATTCCAGTGACCTGCTGCTTAGTACACTGAAAATCTTTCTGTAGGTCTTGCCTTTCATTTCCCCTTTACTTATTTTTTTTCTTTAATGTTGCTTATAAATTAGAATTGCTGGAGGTTTTGAAGTCAAATTGAATTACTGTCCCCAGGGTGCTTCTCTAGGAAGCCCCTTTGGAATCAGCAAGAACAAGCCCAACTTGCATCCCATTTGCCATCTGGGTTTCCCTCTGGCTTCAATTTGCTGCTATAAAATAATTCTTAGGTATGGATGCTGTGCTGAACCTTCCCAATGCATGTCATATGTAGTTATTCATATTTCTTCTACGATAACAGCTGCAAAGGAGCTGTGTTTCTTGTGATCTCTCCTGATTTACTGCTTCGTAATCTGATGTTTCAAATTAAACAGGCAAGGTTTTGAGTCTTACAATGTCATTGCATTCTTTCAAGACACATGTTCTACTGCTTTGTAATGAGCATGTTCTTTCTTAAACTTTCATGCTCAGTGGTTATGGAATAATTGAATAATGTAGCATGTGTGTTTATAACAAAGCTGATTCTATGTTATCAAAGTTATACAACCATTTGTCACTTTTATAGATGTTTCCACTCACTTTCTTGTACCTGCAATACACTAAAGCCACTGCAAAGGGTATCAATAAACCTGTAAGATGCAGTTGTTCAAGGGCTCATGTTAGATGTTCTGTTGCAGCACCATGACTGCTGAGAGTAGGTGAAGCTGAATGTCTGTACAGATCCAGTGAGCCTGGTGTTTTCAGCACCGTATACAGCATGGATAAATCAGAGGATGTTTACAGCTCTTTGTATATGGCAGAAAGTCACATCATTGTTTTTTTGCTGGGCAGTGCAGACACCTACAGAGGGCATGATTTTCCTTTAAAAGAGCATGTGTGGTTTTTCATTTGTTTAGTTGTTAGTTGGTTTTTGTTTGTTTGTTTTTAGTTTTTTGTTGGTTTTTTTTGTGTGTGTGTTTTTTTGTTTTGTTGTTTTTTGTTTTTTTGTTTTTTTTTGTTATAGAATTTATATAAATAAAGATTTTGGCTGCCTTCCTTCTTGTTCTCTGGTAAACCTGTCTTTAAATAAAAATAGGTCATTAGTACCATCTTTAGCTATTCTTTTATATAAGTCTAGCATGAAATTCCTCACCCATCTTTGTGGCAGTACCACAGAAACCATTTCAGGTTAAGGTCCATGCTGTATTAATTACGCAAATATATTAAAAGCACAAAATTTGTTGATCAGAGAAATAGATGCTCTTAAATCTCTCTCTGCTAAAAGTAATTTAGTTCTGTGTCACACAAGCTGTATGACAATATCTTTTAGTCTCTTTTAGAGACTTATCAGCTGACTATTAGCTATGAAGTTTGTTCTCAGTCACACCAGGTTAGCCACTTCTACCTATGGACACTTCTGCAGTATCCACTGTTGTGATTTGCATATTCAACAAAAATTAATGACCTGAGCATGACAGAAGCCCTGAAAGAGTACATGGAAACAGTTGTCTTTTTTTGCAAGGATACAAAAGGCATACAGTAAACCAAAAGGAATCTGCCCCAAAACACATTTGACCTCCTCTTATCTCTAATGATATAGGCCAAACTCCTACAAGATATATGGTGCTACGCAAAAAAAAAATGACCTGCTTTGATTTCGGAAAGGTCCTTCTACACTTTGTAGGTGCAAACTCTATATCAGAGTTTCACATGCAGCTACAATTCCTTTGGAGTTTGATGGCATTTCAACCTGTGAAGCATCCTGGAGAACATGATGGTTTCTGAAGGAAACACAGGGGCTACAGGAATATTTTGTTAAAATG
This sequence comes from Formicarius rufipectus, assembly GCA_013399695.1. NCBI lineage: Eukaryota > Metazoa > Chordata > Aves > Passeriformes > Formicariidae > Formicarius > Formicarius rufipectus. The sequence continues at coordinate 3,735,039 of VXAU01001099.1, read as the reverse complement.
AGCACCTAGAACAGTTTCAACTTGTGCTTTTCTTTTTCTGTGTACAAGCAAGATTTTTGCTAAAACAGAGCCTCATGGCTGATGTGCCCAGTATGAAATTTAGGGCACTGAAATTAGAGGATTTGAAGAACTTGCTTACTTCTGGGAAAATCTTTGACGTGAGCATCAGAAAACAAATTGTGACTTCGTTTGGAGTTCTTTTGCTGTCACTTTACTGAGTCTAATCTTTAACACAAATTGCAAGTCGATCTGTAATTCCCATTTGTGTGGGTCAGTTATGCAAATGCGTATTGTGGGAACACACGCAGGGATTTTGCACATGTGATGTTGCCAGAATTGAAGCCTGCAAAATTTCTAGATCATGGAGTTGTGCATGAAGATTTGGCATCTGATCCTGTTCCTACTGCCATGTCTAATAGCAGCTATCAAATTTTACTGGGAAGAGGACAGGGCATTTAGGAGTCTGGTTTGAAAATGCCTTGCAATTTTATTTTCATTGTATTTACAAAAGGACCTTTCCAGAAACAATCTTTCAGAACAAGAAAGGTATCAATGATGGTTTATGGATGAGGAAGAAACACCAATCAAGTCAGAATTGATAGAATGTATCAATTGCTCCTGTAGTACCAGGACACATTTTGAGGTTCTGCTTGACCTCTGCACTCAGCAAGACCTACAATTAGCAGAGCATGGGCACAGCAGGGTCTGAGCATCATAGAAGCATGATTTGTGGACAGTATCCCATTATCCTTTAGAAAAGGAAAATATCTATTTCCCTGTAATAACAGCATTGCCTGATCAAATTAGTCCTACTTGCAACATCCTGTTGCTATTCCCTCACCAGAGCAACTACGACTGTTGACGTTACAAGTCCCTCACTTCTTTTTCTGGCTTCCAGGCCCTTCCCATCTCATTCACTGACACGTGAATTCACCCTCTTTGCTGATCCATTAGGGTTTATTGTTCTTCCTACACACTGTTGCTTGGGTACCAGTAGCTGACAGGAGGCAGGATGCTTCCTTGTGTGGTCTTGTAGGGCTAAAAAGTCAGTCACAAGTTACATGGCTCCAAAAATCCATGTAGATCTGTGGAGAATGTGTTAAGTTACACATTTGTATAGAAACGTGTTAACCACGTGTTAGTCCTTGTACATACTAGTCCTGTGATAAAGAGAGAAGCTGTAGGAAAGAAGGTGTGTCAGAAGGGGAAGCTGTCGAGCACATTTAGAGTTGAAAGAAACTTAAATACTGAAGGTTTTGAAGCATAGCGTGTTGCCTTTAGTCCCTAACAAAACTGAGTTCAGCGAGCTGTGTAAGGGAACAGATTTTATCTAATGTTTTAAAATATGTGCTTTTTGAAAACACCCCTCATTTAATTTAGGAAAAAAATTTAAAATAAAGGTATAATGAGATCCTGTAAGTTTATGATTATTTGGTGCCTTTTGCTAGTCGGGCTATTTTATATGGTCCTTTTACTGTTGCCTGACTCCCACCCTCTAATATAGTTATCCTCACAGCACTTCTTTGTGGTAAAGAAGCACAATAATCCCCACTTTACAAATGTGGGAGCCACGGCAAAAGAGAGGCTTAGTGATTCGCCTGAGGTCATGCAGGCAGTCCATTATGGAGCAGGGAATTCAAGCAGTGCTCCCAAACAGCAGACAAATGCTCCAAGCCCAGGGCTCTCTGTCCTTTTGCTCCCATTTTTAAAGCGCTCAAAGGGTTGTATCCAGATTTGATTATTGAATCCAGTCTGACTGAAATAACAGAATAGCTGGACCAAGTGAAAATGTGCTGCTTTAGTGTAGAGTTGCAATATCAGTGAGTCAAATAAAGGTTTTTCCGCTGGCAGCTCTGGTTTCCTCTCCCTTGCCTGAGCTTACTCTCATACACACACATCCCCTCTCTGCAACTCATTTATCTTCTGCCTTGGAGGAAGGACTTGGTAAAAGGAAATTGGTATAATTAAATGGTTATGTAGGAAGCTGATGGTAAGTATTTACTTATATGGAATAAGTGGAGGAGAAAAAAAACCTATGAGGTGGATTTCTTAGTGTTTGCTTTTTGGGGTTTATTTTTGGAAGCAGAGTATTGAGTGACAGAGATTTGTTCCCAGTAGAAAATGCTTGAAGCACATTATTCTGCTTTGGTATTAGAAAGATTAGCGGGCACACTTGTGAGAATTTGTAAGGATTTATGTGCTTTTTTGAAAGGATTAAGAATAAATAAAATTTTTTAAAAAGGCAGATTAGAAATGCTGTCTAACCACATCACTACCCTGCAAGCCAACCTTTGCATGGTGGTTTACTTTTATGTTTAATACCACAGTGTTTGTATTGCAACTTCAGTTACAGTTGGTCTTGTTTAAAGACCAGTCTAGGTGACCACAGCATGTGAAATGAAACATTAAGAGTTCATGTAGCATCCTTAAAATCTAATTCAACAGCACACTGAAACACCTAAGAGAAAGATTTTAGGGATGTCCTCATTCTATGGAGTTGCTTAAATAAAAGGAAAAAGATAATCAGATACATTCCGTGGCTTCTAAGAATCTGCTTTCTTCCTGTCTGTCAGATTGTAAGCTTGAAAAAGATTTGTTCTCTGGAACATTATTTCTTTAAAAGACTTGCACATGGTACTTCCATAGTAACTCCATACTGAACAGCATGGAATTAGTTATTTATTTGGGAACAGAATTGTTAAACATCCTCTAAGCTGAAAAAGGATACTTCCTAATTATTTACTAGAAGCATCCTCAGCATACATAGCTAATTAAAGCCAAGCTGCTAAATGTGGATGATTAGAAGCTTATGTTGCTAGAAAACTGCTTGTGCTGATTTGAGCTAATGCTGAATTTGTAAATTGAATCCTGTTTAGACACTTTATTTAGAAAAAACGTAAATCTGTGCAAGATGTGCTTAAGGAAAAGACTAGTTATTTCTTTATTTTATACTTTACAGTCTCACTATAATACACATAAATTTGTAATAGTTTTTGGCATCTTACCAAATGTAACCTGTCCAGTACTAGTGGCTTAATTTTTTGGGATTTTTTTCTTTCTTTCTACTTCCTCCTACCTTGTTTCTTTTTGTTTGTTTGTTTTTTTCTTTGTTTGGTTTTGGTTTTTGTTTTGTTTGGGGGGTTGTTTTTTGTTTTGTTTGTTTGTTTGTTTGGGTTTGGTTTTGGGTTTTTTGTTTGTTTGGGTTTTTTTGTTTTTTGTTTTATTTCAATTTGTGTAGAGCTTGGAGTTGGGTTTAGCCACAGGACTGTTTGCCCCTTGCAGTCCTGACATACCTGAGCCCAGTGATGCCTGGAGGATGAGCATATATTGTGTTTTGCAGGTGTGTGCTGATCTGGTGGCTGCCTCAGGTTGGAGCATACCCAAGTTTTGGTGGGTGAGCAGGAATCAGTTGCCCTGTATTAGCAGTGCATTGCATCTAAGGGCAGATCCTCGAGCATTTGGTCCCTCAGAAGTCCTGTGAGCATCTCCAGTGCTTATAGTTTTCTCTCTTGCTTTTTTTCAGCCATTACAAGGGTGTTGACCAAATTGGAGTTCCATTTGCATGGGAGAATATCAAGTCTGAGTTGGATTCTGGATGTTGGGCTTTGCTTTGTTTTATTTTCAATTTTACTGCCCTTACAATACTATTTTTAGAACAACATTTAGGTGGTATATGCTTTTTCTGATGTTGTTCTGGTCTTGTAAACACTCTGCAAAGTTGATACAGATGTGCAGGGAAGAATATATTTTGTTATTGGCCTCTTGTGGTTTGTATTGCAAACTCACTGCAATATAATTTGTATTGTGTTACAGCGTCTGCTGACAGGATAAGGTTTTCATAGCACCCATATAGTGCCTGACACGTTATTGTCACTGCTGGTGATGTGACAATTTTATTGCAGTTTTGTATTGGCAGACTCATTTGTTGGTTAAGAGTTTCACATCTAGGGAGACACTGCAGATGTTGGCATCCTGGGCTGTGGAACGGTGTGTCTTAGCAGAGGAGAAGGACACGTGGGAAGAAAATCTGAAGGTTGAGAGTTTAGCTGAGCATCTTGAAAACTGATTATCTGTGGTAAAGGGCATGAAGAAAAGAAAATTAGAAATAAAGCTTAAAATGGGACATAGGCCACTTCAGAAGAGGTAAGCAGATACAAAACTATCAGCATCTTATTCTAAGAGGGAGAAAAGATGACAATAGATATTTATGGTGATTTGGGAAATATTTGGTAAAGCAAAATAAATTTCAAGAATGTGCTGGCAAATATGGGCTAATTAGACAGCAACTTACAGATGTGCAATTGACTGAAAGTCGTGGTTTTAGCTGAGTGGAGAACTGAATTTGGAGTCTCATCCTTAATGAAAGAACAATTAATTGAACAAATCATTCTTTCTCTTCTTCAGGCCAATTATTGTTTATTGCACTGACTGTAGCTGTGAAAGGCTGTAAGTTTTTTGTCCCCTCAGGTGCTAAGTACATTTTTTAGAAGCAAGTCTTTGACTTAATCTCTTGTCTCTGGAATACAATCAGTTATTTCCTTATTTATGATATTGTGATTTCACACAGTCCTTTGATAAGTTAAAATAAAAAGATATTTTTTTTTTCTGTATGTTAAAGAGCTGCTTATACTGGAAATGGAGCCTTTTGCTGTACTCTCAAGTGCCAATAGAGACATTCACTGCAAGATTAACCCTCGTGTAGATGAAGGCAGAATTTCTCTGTTTTAAGTTTTGCATCATCATTAAGGAAATCATCTTTATTCCATTTCTGTGTTGGTCTCAGCAATTCAAGTGGTAGAAGCACCATAGAACTTTCTTGAGTTTTTGGTGTTCATATAGAGAAAGTCTAACAGCATCATGCCAGAGGAAATCTAAAATCCACATTGTCTGGGTTCTTATGAATGGAGAAGGAGATTTCAAACATTTTTTGAAAATCTGTGTGCATACATAATTTAACTGGTCTCTTGGAAGGATTTGCCTTCTAAACTCTAATTCCACACAAGTGCATATTGTGAAGCAGAAAGCTCTGTGGTTCCCTCACCTTAGAACAAAACACCCTCTGGAGGTGCCTCTTTCTCTCTGTTGACTGTGAGGAAGGTAAAACTTCTAACTCAGATTAAACATCTAACTTTTAGACTAACATTTTGAGAGAAGCTGCCCTCTTAACCTGTTCTGAGAAATGAAGAGAAGGTGTTTCTGTTTGTTTAAGGAGCGTGTCAGGAATGCTGTGTGGAAAACTGTTCTCAGACTGGGTGTTCAGGTGCGTGCATGTGACAAGTCCCGTTTGGAAATGAATGACTTTTCTGTTCCCCTGCTCCTCAAGTAACTGCAGCCTGTTTTAGGAGAAGTATCCTTCATACAGTCAGGAATAATGTGCTCTAAGTTTAGCTGGTTTTTTTCTTGTTCCAATTGAATTCCATTGCTTACTCAAGTATTGGTTATTGCAACTTTCACCAGAATCAGATGCATGAATACATAGTCTGTCAGACTGGTGTGTGTGTGTGTGGCAGAGGATTATGACTGGAAGCCCAGGGTTTTTCATTGGTTTAACATGACCTGTTAGTGGGTCCCAGACATTTCTTTTGTTAAACTTGTCTATTAAATAGGCATTTTACAGTGCAGCTTGTAATTTACACAGATGATTCAATTGATTAGAAATAGGATCAGCTACTACATTTTTTCCTGGAAAACATAAAATTTTGCTTTAAAAAAAAAACCCAAAAACTAATTTTTGTTGAGAGGTATGAACAGTGCAGCAGCAGAATCACCTCTGAAGCAGATACCTGTAAATAGGTCTCTAAAATGCCATTCTTGTAGCATTATGAAATTTGAAATTTGGTCTCCGTGCTGTTTTACTCGTCTGTGTGCTGTAAGAAGGATTTGCAGTAAAGCAGAGACTTGGAATTTCTGCAAAAGCATTTGTTCTGTACTAGCAGTACTTTGCAGGGAGATATCCAGATATTTCTTAATATCTTGAAAGCTTGGTATGAAAAATCAGATTTTCCACATTCCCACTTGCAACTCAAATCCAGTGCAAACAGAGATCTCTTTATTTCATAAGTTCTTGTTTAATGCTGGCTCTGCTTTTGAGACTTACTGATTTTGGTGTATTCCATGCCAGGAAAATCAAAGTCACGTTGTGAAAATATCCTCCTGAAGTAAGTTATTACCTTTTAATGCAGTTGTAAAGGGTAACTTTTTTGGTTAAGGCTCTGGCCTGGAACACGAGAGTTCAAGCTGAGTTCACCTCAAGACTGTGACCCTGACCACAGCTGTAGCCACACCAGGCAACCTTTTCTGGGTCTCTGTTCTCCTCCCAGAAAACAGCACCTGTCACCTCAGGCTGAAGACTCCTGCTGTGTCTATAAATCCAGCACACATACAGAACACCTGCCTTGCCTCTGATTCTTAGCTGTTTCTGTAAAGAAAGTAATTGAACATCTTAACTCCTCTGATTCCACTTGTTTCTCTTTTACAGTCCACATCATGGGGGATGTGAAACTGGTGACATCTACTCGAGTCTCCAAGACCTCCCTGACACTCAGCCCCCCTGTCCCTGCTGAAGCACCAGCGTTTACTCTTCCTCCCAGGAATATCCGGGTGCAGCTGGGATCCACTGCAAGATTTGAGGGGAAGGTAAGAAACTCATAGTGGAGGGTTTCTGCTCTTGGTTTTGCCCTTTCCTGAAACTGACTTGTAGGCTGCAAAGATAGTGAAGTTGCCTCTGCAATACAGGACCCTCACTCAAGAAGAATACACCAGTGTTTACCCTCTGAAGGGGGCAGGAGCATTAAAGGTCTCTTTCTGTGTAGAGGAGAGTGTTCCAAAACCTGAGTATGTGCTAAGTATAACCTGGTTGAGCGTGCCAGGCACTGCGTTTATTATCAGTGGAAAATGCTTCAAGGGCTGTCTCTGATCAGCATGTTTTCTTCCCACAATTCTCCATATTCTCCTGCTGCATATTGACATCCCTGTGTCCAGAATCTGCCTGTTTGTGGAGCATGGTGTGTGACACAAACGTAACCCTGATGCAGCGTGTTCTTCCTCGCCAAACTGGCAATCTATACTGAGTTCTGACAGTTTTGTATCTGCACCACCTGCCATACATGTGGTTAATCTGAAAGCATAAAGAGCATTTTCAGGGAAAAGACTGATTTGTTCAAGAAAACTTGTTAACCCAAAAGGTTTAAAAGGGTGAGTAGCGGGGTGTGTGTCCCAGGTTTTCCCTTTCCATCACGTTCGGGACACTGAGCTATGCATTCTGGTGTGTCAATCCTGGGAGGTAATCTTGCTTGTTCTAGCCATGTTCTCCTCCCTTCACCCAGTTCTTTTCCCTGAAGCTGTTAGTTTGCCCTCACACTCCTTCCAGGCTCCTTCTGCTCATATCACAGTCGATTGATTTCATGCTGACAGTGACAGCATCAAACTGACCACACCTTTAGTCTCTGAAGTGGTGGGGCTTGTGTGACCAAGACAGGAAACTGCAACTGTGCTGTAACAAAAGCAAGGGCCAAAAGGAATTTGGGAAATCCATAACTTCTGAAACTCTAAACAGAGGGCCGGTAGAGGGCATCTAATATTTATCTTATTTGTTTATATAAGAGAAAACCAGGAACGGAGATTTTTCAACAGGAACTGTGTAGAAAAACAGGTTTTGGAGTATGTAAATTTTTAAGTGCAAAAGCGAAACTCAGAAGTAGTTCTTGGATTGGACTTTTCAAAGAAAAGTTGGCATTTTTCAAAAAAGGCAAATTTCAATAAATGTGTGTAAACTGAAGAACAGGTTTTTTAAATCAAACCTTCAGTGATTTACTTTTTAGAAAATCGTTTACTTTTAGTTTTATGTGAAGACACCAGTCAGAAACCATTTGTATGTATAACATTGGCCAGTCCCAATAAGCATTACCTTTCTTACTGTTTTTATCCTTTTTTTTCCCTCTTCCCCTCATCATTTCACTTTGTTGCAAACACAGGGGGGAAATGGCAGTGTGTTTTTACTTTATGCCTGTGACACCTGTGCACAGTGCTGTTGTAATTCCAAGTGGCTCTTCCAGACAGCACTGCAACTGGCAATAGCAGTACAGTGAAATCAAAGTTGAAGCATTTGCTAAGATTTCATTTTACATTTCACGTTTCCCAATTAAAAGCTCAACTGGGACATTTCCAGTTTTTATTGCTCTCTGCAGAGTTTTTATTATTAAGTCAAATGGAAACAGTTGTAAAATATAATAACCTACAAGCTAGAGTGCCATCAGTGCTGTGCTTTTTTTTTTTTTACATCTGGTTTTAAAGTGTTAATTTTCCAGGAATACCTGTCCCTTTTTTAAAAGCCACTTTGAAGGCTTGAAGGGTAAAGTCTGAGGGGATTTTTTTAGTAGGTTAGGAAAAAATACACAAATTCAATACTAATTAAACTGTCAAGTTTAATTTCCTTGAAGGAACAAAGCTTTGATTCAAGTCCTGGGTTAGACCTACTTGATGAAAATGTAAATTTATGTCTTCTGCCAGTTTGGTATATGATCTTGGCCAATACCTTTAATTTGCCACCTTTAAAATGGAGATGACAGTATTAGTATTTTGTTTGTGTTCATAGTCTCATGACACAAGCAAGGTGAGGGGAACAGGAGTCCAGTTTGGAAGGACACTGTCACTTAATGCAGCAGCAGCAGAGCTTCTACCCTCGGGTCCATCTTCAGCTGGTTAGTACAATGGTGCTTCCTCTGTCACTTTAGTGTTTCAGAGGTTCAGAAGGACAGTGGACCTGTTTGGAAGAACAGGTTCAGAAGCACAATCTTAAGAAAAACAATTTATTAAGATTTAGTAATAGAAGCTACTCAACATACTTAGTTTTTTCTATCCTGGAAAATAGGCTACAGATGTTATGATGGGTTCTTGCAGTGTAAATATTAAACCAGACTCAGGCTAAAGGAAAATAAAATGTTTTTAAAATGGCTAGACAGGAGCTTTTCTTCAAAGAGTTTCTCTGCAGTGGAATTGATCTTATCAGAAAGAACAAACATTTTTGAGAATCCAAGACAGGATATAAATCTGATATTGTGATGATCCTGTATTCTCATTAAGTGAACAAGGAAGAGAGTGGCCCAGAATTAAACTTGTTGGTTTTCTTTCCAGTGGCATGTAAGATAAGTTGTGTGAAATGGCAATTCAAGACCAAGGAGAGTGAAGAAATTGAGAAATAGGCCCAAAATGTAGGAGGTTGTAAGGAACTGAAGCTGCCTTTAAGGCCTTTTTCTCTTCCTCCCGTCACCACCCTGATTTTCCTACTAAACTCAGGAAGTTAATCTGTATCTGACTGCAGATCTCAGTTTTCCTCTGTGACCTCAGCATAAAAAGTTAAATCATTGTCTTTTGAAAGTATGAGCGTGATTTTGGCCTGGAGCACAAACTGAGGGGTAGAAACACTTAGTATGGCAAAGCCAAGTTTACTTTTCCTAGATGTTCCCCAAACATCTGCTGCGGGGACATCTCAGTTGTTCATCAAGCAATTGCTAAGGTGATTTTTAGGGAAACCATCCCAGATTATTATGAAATTGTGTTGTGTGTTCTCAACTTGCTAGGAGTTGACTGACGTGCTCTTCTTAATTGCACATCATGTGTGAGGTGAACAGCTCAGGGTAGTGATTTCATGCCTTGTGTTAAGACATTGTAGCTTGTCTGTCAGAGCCTTTAAGAAATTCCTGGAAAAGGAGCACAGGCCAAAATGTTACCAGGCTTTGTTTTAAGCTGTTTCTTTCTCTGCTGGAATATTTATCAATGGTTTGCCATAATAAATAGTGGCTGTATATCTTAATCTTTCTAATTCTTCTCAACACCACGCTTTGCATAGCAAAACCTTTGGTATCTTGCCTTAGTTTTGTGCTCAAGGCAGCAATATGTGCTCCATTTCCAAGCCCCAGTCAGCAGGCACTCCAGAAGTATACCCTAGTTCCATCATATGCCAAGATTTCAGGTGGCAGGAGATGAGAGAAGCCCATGTCATGACAGAGGATGATGACATGGCACAAAATCCTTTGCTGTTGGCATGAGATAGTTGCTGTTGTAAGATGTGCTGGGCAGATAATTGCATGATGCTGCCGGTGGATTTGGATCCACACTTTCTGGAAGGGTGCCTGTTCTGAGCCTCTGAGGAAGAAACTCAGGGAGGAACCATGTTTTTGTGGGAGGCAGTTGTCTGATGGAAGTAGATGCTGTGGGAAGACTTGTACTGCTCTGTGAAACTACCATGCACTGTGACACTCCCAGAAACCTGATACGAAACACTGAGACATGTTTTGAGGGGAAAAGAATTGAAAAGGTTCTCAACTCGACTGGGGATTTTATTTGATCTTTCTTTCCACAAACCACTGAGCATTCTTGACAAAAATGTGGTGTGTTGAGAAGTTACTGAGGCATTTTGTGTCAGACAGCCATTGGGACATAAACAGCTGGGGAAAAAAAAAAAAACAAAAACAAAAAACAAACAAACAAACAAAAAAACCCACACCAAAACAACAACAACAACAACAAAAAACCACTACCAAACAAACAAACAAAAAACTAAAACAAAAAGCCAAAACAAAAGCCCACAAATTGGCTTTCTGTGAACAGCTCACTGCATCATTGTTTTTCTGATTGGGTCTTCTGCTATGTCTTCTTCCTTGGTGTGATCAACCTCTCATTATATTCACTTACTACAGGGCTGCCTTTTTACCCATACACATGTTCATGACTAATGCATGCATCATTTTATTTGGTTTTATTTCACTGTATAACTCTGTACTGACATACAGAAACTGTGGCTTGAAGGACTTCCAGCTTTACACAAGGGCAAAGAGGAAGTGGCTGCTTTGCTGGGAAGTGGTTAAGGTGGGATTCAGTCAACATTGCTTCCCCACACAGTGTTATCAACACCTAGATTTATTCAGACACTTCCTTTCACCAACTGACACAAACACACATGTGTTGACACCCATTTTCTTGTCCTTGCAAATGATACGTCCTTTAGAGAAAACTGCAGGTGTGCAAGTTGCTGCTTAAGAAATTCCTAGGTTTTAGACGGGAGTGGTGGCCTGTGTGCTCCATTTCTGTCTCATAAATTCATTTCAAACCTGTCTCCCTGTCACCTATGGCCATCAAAGTTAGGACTTTGCTGGCAGAAGTATTGAAGCATTCCTTGTGTGGTCTGTGTGCAGTGTGTGTGAGGGTGCTCAAAAGGGCTGGGCTTGCTACACTGTCCCATGCAGCTGATCAGTGCATGTGCTGAGGCAGCAGCCAGCACTTCTGCATGTTTGACAGCAAAGTTTGGTCTGACCTTTTGCAAAGTTATTTCAATCTGTCAGAAGTTCAAAAATCCTGGACAATGCTGAATATCCTCAAATTGTACCCAGACAAAATTTCTAAGCAGGAAAGAGGCTATGACTGGGAAACTTTGGACATACAGTATCCCTATTCTGAGTTGCCATTTCTCAGGGTTGATTTTATTCTTTTATATAATTGATCCTCCTTTCATTAACCCACTAAACTGTGGAAGAAATGTGCTATTTGCCTCTCTCACATTTATTATTCTGTTTGCTTTCTGCCTCCTTCCCCACCTTAATTGCTTATCTACAATCAGTTTGGGATGCGAGTTCTGGAAGAAAGGTTGGCTCCCTCTTCTTGGTTGTTGTGGTACTAACTGTTGTAATTAAAGGAACATCAAAAACAATCTAATAATAATGGTAGTAATAATAATAGATGTTTTTTAGAACACTTCAGCTAATATACATATGGATCTAAAGATAGTCTCATATTATTTTGTGTACTATCTACCCAAACCAACATTGTTCTGACTGAAACCAGGCCATGCATTTGGGCTGCTTTTGGTCACCACTTTTTCTCTCTTTGTTTACTTTTTCTTCATTGTGTTTCCAAGTATTTTGGATTTTGAGGTGGCAACTGTTAAAATCACATGATGAAGCTGACAAAAAAAAAATCTGTGTGATTTCATTGCATCTGCCTGCCTCCAGTTTGCACTGAGGGAACCGACAAAGTGTTAACCCTGACCAGGTTATTGCAGGTATCTGTTTTGTGATCACCCACTACTGTAACATGCTGTAAAGGATGGCTTTGTGCCAGCTAAAGAGGACAAGTGTGTTTATTTAAGAATTTATCCATAGGGATGTCCCTAGGGCTGATTTGGAAGAAAATTGACTTACCTCGTAAGGATTCTGGACTTGCTGTTTTCTGCAGTCATTAAGCAGAAATTAGAAAAAAAAAATTATTGAATTATGTATTGACAAATTTCTGGAGGAAAAGGAGATACAAAGTATTTGTATTGTGGTATAAAGGAAGTTCAGTCTTTTACAAAAATAATGGTGGACTGAAAACCATGACTAATCATAAAGTCCACTGTTTAGGCATGATAGCATAACAATGTCTGAAAAAGGAATAGAAGAAAATCCAGCTGTTTCCCAAGAGGAAAACAGCTAACCAGCATATCCTAAGCAGCTGAACAAAGATGTAGTCAGAGATTGAGTCCATGTAGGTCAGAGTAGAGCCAGTCAGTATAATTCTTCTTATTTTTCTTGTCCCATGATGGTTAATCATGAATCTCTCAAATTTCAACAAAGTCTTACTAGGGTCTTCAGTTCTGCTTTTGATTTGAAAAATACCATCATCTTTTCCAGACTTTTCCTTGCTCCTCTGGGTCACTGCATAAGTCTTTGTTGTGGTCAATTCCGTTGGCAATAAAACTCATCATATAACATTGTGCCTTCTTATTTAAGTAAATGTTTTTAGCAGTACATGAAACATGACTGCAACTTAACATAATGACATTCTAAATTTGATTTTTGGGGGAATTGTGCATTTCACTCCTTTCACGGTCATAATAGGTTTAAATGTTAAAAAAAGACTTAGTAAATGGAACAATGTGAGTAGTTGACTTTCTTTGCCTTGCACTGCAATAGCCTACAGTGGTGTGAGAGGAATAGAAGGGGGAGGAAAGTATTTTGGTTGTCCCCCTCCCCCCATCCCCCCAAGAAATATGCCCCTAGCTGGAAAAGCTTTCAGTTTTGTTCTTCTAGCTCACCCAATAGGTAGGACAGAATGCTTATCATCAGTAATATTTTTGCTTTCTGTCATCCCAAGCAAGGCTTAAATTCACTCCAGCCCCGTGTCTCCATCTGGCTGATGAAACCACCAAGGTCAGGGAGGGGCTCAGCACCACCTGTGACAATGAGAGCCTCTCGTGAAATAGCAAAGTGCTCAGTTGACTGTCTAGAAATGTGTCCATGAGACTTTGCACCAAGTGACACCAGGTCACACTTTCTGGTATAGAAAAAGGAAGTAGTCAGCAAGCATGATGCATTCAGAATCCTTTCAAAGGCCACATGTGGAGAAGGTTTATAATCAAAACACATCATTACTCATTGCGGTTTTGCTCAGTCCACACTCACTCTAGCACCTAGCCTCCAAAGCTAAAAATTTCTGCTTTTGACATGTTACTTGGCTCTGCTCACTCATGGCTGTAGTATGAAGTTTGGAAACCTACTGGGCAAACCCAGACAACATCATTTTTTTGCCCTGTAACATCTGGACTGTGAGTGCCTGCTGAGCAGCAAGTGACAGTGCTGAGGATGGTGTCCAACTGCAGCCACTCACGAGGGGGAGAGGCCAGTCTGTCTGACAGGGAGCAGTGAGGGCTGCGGAGCCGAGGGGAGCCACACATGGACTGTGCCATCTCCAGCTGGGCACAGTGCCACAGGCTCTGCACACAGCAGGCACTGCCATGGGCTCTGGCAGGGTTACTCATGGACCCAGACATGGCAAGCAACAAGCCAGGTTCAGGATCCCAAAACGATCCAGAGCAGAAGTAGACAAGGTCAGATTCCATAGATGCCCATTTCAGTCTGTAAGACATTGTATTGTTACTGGAGGTTACTGAATCTCTAGCAGGGGACTGGAACAGCACCTGCTTTTGTATCTAAGCAGCCAGAGCTCATTGTTTAGTGTTAGTTAGGGGACAAACCTGCCCTCATCGTGACTCTTAAGCCAAAAGTCAGCTTTGAGTCAGTTCATAGTTCAGCATCCCATGTGAACACATTCTGTTTTCTCTTATGTTGGGGAAATAACCTTTGGAAGAGGAGAGATGCTGGGGTAATGCTTGATGAGGCAGACACTGCTACTCCTATTGCTGTCAGAGGTTACATGGCAAAGCTCTCTGCACCAGTTGGAGCCAGAAAATCAAGGCATTCCACTGATGGGACTGTCCTCGGGGTGAATAGGCCAATATAAGGGCTTGGAATTACCTGCTAAATATGTTTACTTTATTCTTCTAGGCGACCTGACATTCAAGTTGGAAGTTAAATCATATTTGTTGACTCACAGGTTAGTAACCTGACCTGTGGGCTGACCATCCCACATTATGAATATGTTGTAGTGAGATTCTAGAAATGATCTAAGCTCCTATGTCTTTCTTCCTCAAAGGAGTTTTAGGAATATATATAGTGAAAACCTGGAAATTTTCCATTTTCAATAAAATAATCCTAGGCTTTCTGATGATGAAGACAGCTTTACTCTGTGTAAGTCAGTGCATTGTTGTAGCCAGACAGAACAAAGCAGTCCTTGTCTTCTGAAAATACCGTGACTAAAACTGCTACAGATTCAAAGTCAGCTTTGCATTGTTTTATTGCTTCTATGGAGACCTTTTAATTCATGTGAAGTATGAGGCAAAATGGAAAAAATAAGTTATTTTATCTTTCTTTCTGAATTTTCCTTATTTTTCTGCACCTTTTCAAACTACTGTGGTGTTACTCTGTAGAAATACCATTTATTAGAAACAGCTGAGCTTACTAAAATACTAATTAAAAGTCATACTTCATGCCAAGTGCAATGAGTACAAGAACTTTTCATTTAAAGATGACAACAGTCTGCACACGTAGCCCAGAGAAAATGGAGAATCAAAGATTGGCAAATAGTTCTGCTCATGGTTATTTGCCTTTTGGCTACAGAATATTGAGTTTATTTCATCCAGCTCTGTGCTTTCTCAACTCAGGTCAAATCAGAGTGGCAATTTTCCTCTGGCTGCATAGGAGAGTCAAATTGTAATTCTGTGGCTTGAGAGTTTGCCACTCTTTCAATGTGCTCCACAATACACAAGCAAGCCTACAGTTGTGGTGAATGTATTATTTAAATTGGTTTTGCCAAGCTCAGAATATTCCTGTAATGCACACTGCTTTGTAAAAGGTTTGTAGAAGTGCCACACACACAGTAGTGTGTGAAATCTGACTTGTATCTGAAATCTAACTCTTTCATATCACACTCCCATACTGGCAAACAGTGAATAAAGAGTATTTCTGTTCTGTGAACACCCTGAACCAACAGTTCAATATACTTAAGCTTGATTGTTTTTGTCTGTATGAATTCTGGTGTTCCTTTATAAAAGAATAACTCAGCAGTTTGTCTTTGCAGGGGGGTAAATATAAATATTTCAAAACAAAGCTATGACAAAAGCCAAGGCACTAGAAGAAAAACTATGATAAAATCTTGGAAATACAGGTTAAAGAACCATGGCAAATGGTATTGATTTTTGCTTATTTTATAGTACTGCTTAAAGAGCCTAATTCAACTGGAGTCCTAGTGTATGTCTGCAGATAATATTTAACACATACACAGGCCAGAGTAGAGCTGGATCCTTCTGTGGTGTCTTTCCCAGCTAAAGTAACAGAGGAAATAGTCATTGTTACCTCCTTGACATTTATGTGGGGTACGGAAGCATGGTGAGGTTTATTGGCTTTTGCAGGATCACACAGAAATATTTGGCTGCTATCTTCCAGAAGTTCAATTCCCATCCAGTACCTCAGACATGACTCTTTCTGGAGATAAATAGCTTCTGATTTTGGAAGGGAAAGTTAAGATTTGCAATAGGTGTGAATATCGCAACCATCTGGGGGCTGCTGTTGGACTAAGCATCACTATCGCAATGCCAGTATTTGGTGCTCAGAGTCTTGACACAAAGCTAGTTTGTTGGGATATGCTAATGGCCAGAAGAATAGACAAAGATTTGTCTGCTCCAGAGACTGCTTCACAGCCACAGGTTTAGTGGAAAACACAGCTGGGTTTGTTCAGGCCTCTCAGTAGGAATGCCAGCATCTGCAGTGAGGAGGGGCTCTGCTGAAAGCAAACTCAGAGTAAGAACTTCTTCCACAGCCTAAACAAATGGAGCTACTTTTGAGTGCACCTGTGTGCTTCTCTTACCAAGATCACAGCAATTTTAGTTTTGAGAGAAAGTGTTAGAAAGAGATGAGCCCACAAACTTTCTCTTAACTCAGCTTGTCTGTAAATATTTATCCTGAACTGTTGAATGAGAAATTTATAGCCACATCAATTTGTACTTAGTGTTTCGTTTAGTGCTTTGAGGGTTTTTCCTTTTAAGCAGTTGTTGCTTAACTCTCAGTTTTTATTTTTATTTTAAACACAGCCATTCATGCATTGTTCTTTCTGAGCTAACTCTGCTAAGCTGTTGTTAAAAAGTGTATGTGTGTAGTTGGGGAAGCTTATAGATTTTACAGATTATTACAGGATGTAAGAATCATTGACAGTTCCTAATTAGCAGCTGCTGTTTCCCAGTAGGATTTTGTATGGAAGTCTTAATTCTTTAATGCATAGCAGTAAGTTGCACGTAGTGGAATACACATTGCAATGAGAAATGCTGGTCATTTAGGCTGTGTGATGTATTCATATCTTCACAATCCAATATTGCATTCTACATCTCTTAAGAATCACATCAGTTGTACACAGATGACACTTCATGCCCCAGTGTGCTCCTCAGCCCTGCCAGGAAGCACCACAGAAGCAGTTCACAGAACTGAGGAGAGTTTTTGTAGCCTACCCAGAGCACAGCCTTTGCCAGAAGCGTTCCTCACTCTCGGCAGACAGTCTTTAAATGAGCATGCAACTGTGCAGGCAACTCAGCAACACAGTTCACTTTTAGCATTTTCTGTGGCCAGGCTCCTGAGCTGCAAGAAATAAATCTTGTCTGGCTGGAAGCTGACAGAGCACTGGCATGTTCATTCAGAGCACAGAGTGTTACCACCTTACATTCCAGATGTGGATTGTTGCCCTTAATTATGAATTTCATAGCTCTAAACATACTTTCCAATATCTGTGTGTTTTGGGCACAGAAAGATAGCACTTATTTTTAAAATTAATTTTTCATAATAGGTCTTGCATGCTGTGTATCTCCTGTAAATTGGTAGGGATTCCTTATCTGTTGATAGCACATACTGATACTGAATCCCTAAGAACAGCATCCCCAAGCTAAGAAAGTATGAAGCTCATTTGTTCAATGGCATAGCTCCTACAAGAAGGTAGGGCCACTAGTATTCAGTGACAAGTGAAATCAATTCTTGTCTATTAAGAATGAAACTTCACATCAGTAAGTTTAAAAAAAAAAAAACAAAACCAAAAACAAAATCTCTTTCAGTCTTCCAGAAATAATATTCAATGGAAAAACAATTTGTACAAGTTCTATTGCAGTCAGTGATGAACATTCTCTTGAGAACAGAAAGAAAAATGGAGTGGATTGTCATCTTTAAAAAGTGACTGCCAATTCAAACCCCAAATATTATTGTTATGAAGGGACTGTTCTGAAAATAAGTGATGCTGTTTGGCTGTACTTCTCTGGCGTGGTATCAGCAGAGTGAGTCTTTTGACCTGGTGATGTCCCAGTCTCAAGCTGTGGCTCAAAACATCTGGATTCTGTGATCAGTTTTGTGAGGTAAAACAGCAAAATGTTGACAGCTTTTCTTCTCAGTGGGGACATGCACATGTTTTGCTAATGCCAAAGCAAAATGTTGGTGTTCATTACATCCTGTACTTGTTCAGGGGGCTTCCTCTTGCTCCTGGTTGGTCTAAGCAATCATTATCCACCTTTTTGAGTGGTTACTGAATGAAGGATGACTGAAGATTCACAATTGAAAGTAAAAATCTACATCAAGTCTTAAAAGCTAAGCTTTTTGTGGTGGGAAGAGGGGAGACTATTTCCCAACAGTTTGTTTTTATTGTGTTAAACTGTTTTATGTTTCAGTCTTCCAGTGCCCTCAAATAAAATTTAACAGCAAAAGTAGTGGCACATACAGTAAATCAGGCTGTCCTGTTGAACTGGACATTAGTGACCTGCTCCTGTTCTGAAACCTCTGTAGCAAAGGTTGTTGCTGCTCTGAAAGGAGCAACACACCTATCAGGAAACTTCATATGTGCTCCTAAACTCATTGCTGCTGACTTAAAGCAGCTGCTTCATGCAGTAGTATTTCATAGACATCTTGATCCAGAATCACCAAAGCTGAGAAGAAAGAGGACAGAGCAAGAGAGAAAATTTTATGGGGCTGTGTGGAACAATTAGCAAGAGCCTTATTTCCATTGCTCAGCACAGTTTTTTCTCTTTGAACTCCTTTACATCCCTACAGCAATGTCCTGACTGACCCTTAACCATGCACATAGCTAAGGGAATGATTTGGGGTTTTTTTCTCTTGTTCTTTTTAGTTTTTTAAGCTATTCAGCATCTAAAAATCCAAACTTTAACACTTTTGAGAAGTTAGACTGTGGGAAGAAATCTTCGTCTTTGCAGTTTGCCTTATTTTTTTCCTTTAAGAAGAGACTCAGAACCAGAGAAAATTCTCACTAGAATTGGTGAGAGTTTCACCCAAGAGAGAGCTGCAAAGTTTATCTTCCCTATTTTGTGGAGATCTATTGTGCTTGCCCTTGCCTTTGAAATCTTTTGGGCTCATCCATGTGGCAGTATTGAAGTTACTGAGAGCTGACAGAGCCGTATCTTATTAAGTTGCTCACATTCTCCTGTGGTGGTGCCTTAACTTCTTTTATTTGTGACATTATTTTTCCTAGTTCTCATTTTGCTGCCAAGACTCTGGACCTTTTCTGTCTGGATCCTCTTTACTGCTCACTCAATACTGGGCACTTTGATACATGTACACAAGCACATTCTGTTATTATACATGCTAAGAGGAGCAGTGGCATCCCTGTGCTGCAGCTTCATTTCAGGCTTTGTCTTGATTCCTGCAATAGCGAATTTGTTGGCAAGAGGGAAATATGGTCAGATTATTTGATCTGAGTATGGAAAGATAAGTTCCTTTTGGTATGTGTTTGACAAAATCTGTGTGTCTCCATGTCTCAGTTCCTCAGCTGTCCAGTTATGAAGTCAAAGCTACACTTTCCCAAGTGACAGCTACCTGTTTGGGAACTGAATTGTCTTCAGTTTGTAGATAACTGAGTTGACTGCACACCTCTATTATCAAAATGCCAGAATTTTAGCACTTTGCAGAGACATTGTCATCTTTGTGTGCCAGGACAGCATCTGAGTGCCATTGGAGGAAACAGCCTAAACTTTCTCCTAGACTATATCTAAGATTTATGGCATCTGTTTTTGAATTGGCAGTCTAGAGAAGCCTTTTTAAAAATGGGAAAAATCAGACAATGACTAAATATAAATGTAGATCTAAAGATGGACAGAGATTCAGTCTATTTATAATCCATTACTAAGCTCTGAAAACTTGTCCTTACAGGAAAAAATGGTCCAGGTGAGCTCTGTGGGTGGTTTGCATAAAACTTGTCGTGCACTTAATGGCTACAGGTCAGCTGGCTACAGTGTGGGGAGAGTAAAAAGGCAGATGTTGCTGCTGGTGGAATAATTTACTGATACTCCATTGGAACAGCTCTGCCACTCTGAGACAGAAACACCTGTGTGAAAGTGCCCCCATTAGTGTAACAGAGGTTTACAGCCTTTGGTTCAGCTGCTGATTGACATCCCAGCTCCACAGGCACGTGCTCCTCTCTCCAGGGTGTTCCCTTCATGTCTTCTGTAGAGGAACATGTAGAGTCCATCTGGATAGTGTTCTGTGTTTCAGCTGAATGATGTTTCAGGTTATTTGGGGTCTGTCTGAAGACTCCTATAACAATGTTACTTTAAATGCAATAAATTTAAACTTACTCATTAAATGAACCAAAATCTAATTTAAGAAAAGCGCATATAGATGTGATTAATTCCAAAAGACATAAGCAGGGCTTAAACGTTCTCTTAAGATCTGCATCAATTGGGAGTGATGTTTGTACTTAGAAATTGCATAAACTCAAGGCAGCTTGACACCCAGTGCTACTCTGAAATTCCATGAGCTCTCCAGAAACAATGTAAGACAAATGGACTTATTGAGGTTATGGTACCTGTGAAAGCAATGCTTTATCCAAACAGCTATACTCTGGTGACTGAGCAAAAGCCAATACTCTGTGCACCTCTGGGAACTCTTGACACTGAATTTTAGAAAAGAAATATGATTAAATGTAGAAGATTGAAGAAGAAATTAGCTGCAGCTGCTGTCTGCTTTTCAGTTAGCAGACCATGTCTTCCATGGATAGGTCATAAATTCTTCCCTGCTGAGTGCCATAAAAACTGATTCCCCTAAAGAGCTGTGCTAGTATGTGTAGTGTTCAGCACCTCTGCAAACTGCAAAAAGGGGTTTTAAAGAGTGAGATACAGAATAAGCAGATTATGCAGATCGACTTTTAAGGAGTCAAGATTGAAATTGGTGGGCTGCCACCTGCAGAAGGATCTTGTGTTTGGTGCCTGGACTATAAAATATCAAATGCCATTCGGCATTGATGAGTACAGAGCAGAAAAATAAAACACACACGAGGTTTACAGAAAGACCATTATTTTTTCTTGTATGTACAACAGGTAGGTACAACTTTGAAGTGAGCATGTTTGTTTCCATTCTGTATTTTAGTTTTGCTTTAATGAGACAACTGTGGATTCTGGACTGCTCCATAGAAGAGGCGGGTTATTCGCTTTGTTTGCAAGGTCATAACTAAGTCTCCAAATATTTAACATTTTCATGTTTAACCTTGCCAGGCAAGTTGTCTCTTTCAGAAGCAAGCTTTTAAAAGGGATAAGCTATTCTTGAGATACGGGTTTTGTGTGTTTAAAGTCTCAGAAGGAGCTTAACAATGTATCATGTCCACTTTCTTTTATCAAGAACATCTGCTGTACATTTGTGAAAGCAAACTGCAGCTTGAGCCTAACAGCTTTGTTAGGAGACTTGCAAAAGAGCTGCGCCAACCCGAACTGTTCCCCACCTGCATTAACCATAAAAATTAAATTAAAATCAAAACATACTATCTATTAGTTGGGCTGTAGTCACCATGTTCAGTTGTAGTCTCAACAGTTTTATAGCATTTATTTCCTAAGACTGAAATTAAGAGTTCATAGCAGGATGAAGTATTAAAACAAGAAGTGGCTTTTTTGTCTGATTTGAGAGCACAGCTCTCTCTCCATGGACAGAGCATGTGTTATGGTGTATCCAGTCCTTGGCATCCTCTGCTAAGTTTGTTCTCGAGTACTTCATTCCCCTCACAAGTCTCTTGATCAAGGTTCAGGTCCAAAATCTCTTGGCTCTTGATTCAAGGAAGGTAGGGGACAGTGGCTTGAGCCTCTTGACTATGGGAAACACCTCTTTTTTTGTAGGACGTAGGATGAGCCACATCCACAGAACATCTGTTACTGTTTGGATTGATCTCCTGGGGCTGCATGAGAACCTTCAACTGTATGACCTTCAGATGAGTCCATCTAATTAGTAACTTGCAATAAAGGGAATAATATTCCATTTTTGCTGATATCTAGAGATTGGAAGAAGAGTTACACTTTACAGTCTCTACCCCATTTCAAGTGTAAGTGCTGTACACAATGTTGTCCTGTATCTTTACTTTGATTAGACTTAAACTTACAAAATGTGTTATTTCTTCTGCTGCTTTCTTGATACAATCTGATGGCTCATTAACCCAAGTGTTGCAAAAAGTGCAAGTAGTTTACTCCAAGATAGTAATGAGTATTTGCTATGCCAAGTTCACAGGCAGTAGAATAAAGGTCAAAGTTTGTCAGATATTCTGAGTGGTTTCCACATCTCCCTCGATTCTCCTTCTGGTGTGACTTCTGACGATCTGCCCAAAGCAAACACTTGGGAGCTCAGTGGTAACATCTGACAACTCTGACTGAGGCTGTGCTCTTTTTATCCCTTTGCAACTTCTCTTCTCTGTGGCCTTTTCTGAGATGTAGTTCCCAGATATTGCTGGTTTCTGGTGGAAGATGGGCACGGAACAGAGAATAGGCTACAAAGCCTTCTCAAACTTCCCTCAATTTCTGGCATTCCTTAAGATAAGCAGGAAGCCAAATATGCAAAACCCCTGCTGCTCTTTTAAAAGAGGTCACTGCTGTCAGACATCCTCTACCAACCCACTGGCCAATTTGACTTGCAAGTTTAGTGCCTGCCCTGTCCTCTGTGGGTGTGGGAAATAGTTTAGTCTCTTCTGCTTTGCAGGTACTTTTATGCATTAGAAAACATGTCTCATTACTGCCAGTGTTCTTGTATGACTTGTTGCCCAGCTCATCCAGACACTGTTTTTGTGTTGTTTTATGACTTCCAGACACTGCAGTCCAACTATAACTGTGGTAACAACACTACCAATCATAAGTGTTTTAAAGGAATTCTTTTATTTGTGTTGCAGTGATTGAGATACAGGCTGAGAGCATCACTTTTAATAGCCTCATGGGCTGCCTATCCTTAAAAGTCTCAAGACAAGTGGAAAAGCCTATATTGGCATAACCCTTTATTTGTGTACATGTTAATTAAATGAAAAAAAATTCCATCCATTTACTCTCAGAAATATATTTGGTATTTTTCTGTGTCAAGTATAAATGGGCAATTACAATACCAACTTCTCCCTGAGAACCAAGTGTCAAAAAGCAGTGTCACTTAACTGCAGGAGCAGAAAACCTGCTTATTTTAGAGTGTTAAATAATAGAATCATTAAAGCTGGACTCTAAGATCACCAAGTCAAACCATCAACCTATCACCACATGTCCATCTCTAAACCATGTCCTCAAATACTACCTGCTATACCCTGTTATTCTTTAATAGCCAGCAAAGGGAATGACCTTACTCAAAAAGCAGCAAGGTATGCAAATTGGGTTGAAAGCTTCATTTTAAATACCGTCTCAATAGATAATATTTCCATCTTTCAAAAGTAAATTCAAAATCAATTTTTTTAAGATAGATTGAACCACTCAGATACAACTGATTCTTTTATTCAATGGATTGAACACTGTACACACATTGGTCTTAATTCTGCACTTTGTGGAATTAAGACAAAGGTAGTCTACAGAAATAACAGCACAATGGCACTCTGTGTGCTGACAGAATCTGGATGTCTTAAAATTCTGATTTCAAGGGAGAAGGGGTGTCTCTTGAGAGGAATTTTGGTCAATAGTGAATTCATATTGCAGCATATGAAATAATCTCTATGAAGGGACTTATTTTGAATAGCGACTTCTTTAGAGTTGTAACATTGCCAGTCTTTGCACAGCTTTTGATGTGCCTGTTTATACATGATGTAATTTGAAGAGATTTTGCAAGCTAATAAATCCTTTTAATAGCTGTTTACTTCCTGATCTCATTGCTTGTTTGTTAAATACAACCTGAAGCAGCTAAATGAGACATTTATCTAGCCCATAACACCAAGCACTGAGCCCCTCAGCCAGTATATAATGATTTTAGTGCTAAAATATGTCATGTAATGTTCACCATCATTTCTTCCAGTCTTTAGGTGATACTGCCAAAGTGAACAATACTCAGTAGCAGTACACACCCCACCAGTGTTTCACAGTTTCACTTACTGTTTTGGTTTGTTGTCCCTTACAGCTTACTTTGGGGTGCTGTGCACTGCTGTCCATTGTTGACCTCACTGGAGGCAGCAGCAGTTAGTACAAAGCAGGATGTGACCTGGAAGTTAAAACATGGGCCAAAAAGGTGCATCTCATTGCTCTAAACTTCTACTGCAACTGTGATGTGTTTAAGTAGGCAAACCTATGGTTTTCTGAAATTAGTGAACAAACAGCTATTTTATGGAGCATAGATAGAGGCCAAATTTTAGAAAATCTTTGCTTTTGAACAAGAAAAAGGGTCACTGAATATATTTGGCGTTGGAAGTCATTTGAGTTTGTAGCAGTGGGGAATCATTTGTAGTGACACATTTTTAAATAATTCTACCCTTTCATGGATTTGTTTTACTTTATTCTCCCTTATTTCTTTTCTCTGGGAACCTAGTGCCATCCCTGTTCAATAGCATTCCGACCCAGATGCAGAACAGTCCTGGCCCTGGGAGTTTCCCACACAACAGGTTTGCTCTCAGCTCCTTCCAGGTGCTGTGTTGATGCACAGAGCAGAAGGCCTGTTTTACCTTAGCAGACTTTTCCAGGAACACTCTAAGCAATTGATGGGTCCCCACAAACACTCAGAATTCATATTTGTACTAATACAATGGTTATTTGCTGCTTGCTGTCAATTTTCCACTTGTTATTGTTGTAGAATGGGTAAAGAGAAGCTGTAGCCTCCCTGGGGCTGGCAATACTCACACAGGCCAAGCTGTAAATAAAGGTTATAGCCTTCTGCTGCTGGGCATTAAATAAGCAGATAAATTCTCTTTGCTGTGGATTTATTCAAGGCAGATGTTTTTAGTGAGCTCTGGAAAGGCTGGGAGGAATATAAAACCTGCTGCAGTTCTGGATTTGATCCATTAGGATCAAACCCCAGTAACCAGTGATTTGTTTAAGGGTCCCTGACACTTTTATGGCAAGACTATGTATTTCAGAGAGGTCTGGCTCAGTTTGAAACACATTCCAAACTCAAACCTGAAATAAATCCTTGCAACAGAGCAATTCTGTAAACTTCTGCTTTCCTACCATTTCATTTTTGACAAAAAATGAAAGAAAAAGAATCAGAATTTGGGAAGGGAATGACTCAACCTTTTGAAAGGAAATGGCATGCTGATTGCCTGTGTTTGTAATTTTCAGTGTGGCATTTCCTTAGTGTAGAGGTGAGGATGAACACAATAATACAGACATAGCAAGCGTAAAATAAACACACAGAGAGGAAATGGAAAAATACTTGAGGTAGCCTCAGCCATGTGATACTGGAAGGACATGTATAATGTCCCTATAATGGTCTACTAGAACTTGATGGGTCAGCTAAAAATGGTCTTGTGTGGTCCAAGAGGGACTTAAGAATATTATAAAACAAAAAGGAAAAGGAAGAAAGGTATTTCCCATTGTTTCGACCCCCATTGTTCTTTGAGGAAAATGATGGAAGGTTAATTCCTGGGAGCTTAGAAGCTGGGTTGAACTATAGGATTAAAAAACCAGAAGGAATCATTGTGAACTGGAAAAAACCTGTAAATATATTAGGTGATGTGTAATTGATGGGTTGCATTCACAGGCCAGAACCACAGCAGCTGTAAACAGATGTGGTCAGGCCAATGTTAGTGAAGAGGTTGTGATGTAAAGCACTGAAAAGCTGGTTCTGTCTTCACATCATTCAAGTGCTACTCTGTCATTTTACTGTATTTTATTACTTGATAGAACCATTTGAAAGTCATTTTCCCTCAAATATTTCAAGGAAATTTTAATATCCAGTGAAGCAAAAATGAGAGGTAGTAACACCATTCCAATATACTCTGCAGGTTTGGGTAAATCACTTAATCTCTCTGTTGGTTTCTTGCTTGGGAGTGAAAAGATGGGTAGAAGGGCATTGACAAGTTAATAACAAGAAACAACTATTTGGTACAAGTCACTTTCTGTGCCAGTGAGCACGTTATCAACTAACAGGAATTGCAGTACTGTAACAACCTCATATTGATGCTTCACAACTCCCTTTCTCTGAAAAGGAATTGTGCTGAGAAAGATATTCCTTGGAGCCTGCACCCTGAGTAAGCACTGAACAAGTTTGCTGGAGTAGGACTGGGAGCCTGGGTTGAGTGGGAGCTGCTGTTTTTCAGAAAGCACAGGAAAGAAAAGGCATGGCCACAAAATGGCTTTAGAAAGATGCTGGTTTTAAACAGGAGTCATCTCACCACTGTGCAAAAACCCACAATTTATTCTTCACGGAACATGGCTCTTGCTGAGGTAGACTCAGAAGTTTGTAGCAGAAGTGGAAAGTTTCTCCAGCTTATTCAGCATATTCACACTCTTGGCAAACATTACTGTCCTTTATATTGAGTAAGCAGTGCCAGGAAGAAGAGGTCACCACATCACTGGCTAAATTAATTTGTCTGAACTGATACCCAAAGAATTAAAGGAAAGAGCAAAATTTCTGAGAGCTATAGGTTAAGCTCCCACAGATGAGAAACACAGCTGGAGTGAGGTGGGGCTGGATTTGAAAGAAGAGAACCTAGGAATGGGTAAGGTTGGTTGGCTGAAGATTGTAATTTGGAAAGTAAGTGCTGTGCAGTCAGGGAAAACAGAGCTGACACGAGGATTGGAAACTGAGAGGAGAATGCTGGGAGGAATTTGCCTAAGCCACAACCAAACCTTCTTCAGATCAGACAGATCATCAATATTTTGCCCACCTGGAGGTTGAAGGGATTTCCTGTTCAGTTGCCAAAATTTGATAACGTAGTTCAGAATGCAACATTGCTTCTTTCCCAGTGAGCAAACACAGACACAACTCTTACTCATCCCAGCTCATCTTTATCCACTCAGTGACTTCATGACATGTAGGCAAAGGATCAAAGAGCCAGAAGATGGGGAGTGAACATATCAGAGGGGGGGATAGGAGACCAAGTACTGCACTCAGGAGTTGTTATGATGACTGGGGAAGTGTGCTAACAATTAACACATGCTAAAGCAGCCCTCACAGAGGATGGCCTCTCTCACAAGAGAAGAAGCAGCTTTGCCTAGATAGATAATTTTCTGGGGTGGAAACTGGTCTATGTTTGGTTTTCCCATTGATGGTTTTTTTGTTTGTTTGTTTGTTTGGGTTTTTTTGTTTGGTTTTGGTTTTGTTGTTGTTTTTCTTTGTTTGTTTTTTGTTTGGGGGTGTGTATTTTGTTTTGGGTTTTTTTTTTGCAAAAGAAAAACAGATCCTCATCAGGTTTCAACAGCTCAGTTGAAATCAAGAACTCAGTTCTCAGCTTTACCAACTGAGGATCTGCAAATCTGAAGGTATCATTAGTGCCATAGCAGGCAGGGATATATTAATATGGTTGCTATTTAATGAGCATAGGTCTGGTTCATTTTCTTGAAAATTCTTCTTTTGGGCAGATCACAAAGCTGTTTAAGTTGAGCAGTGTGTTTGTGTGAACACAGCTGTGTGCTTATAATCCCCCTCCCACCATAATATGAGAATGACCCATAATAACCCTTTCTTAAAGTGCAACTCCTTATCTTCTGCTTTTAAAGATCGAGACAACATTTGGCACATGTCTGCATTTCTTGCCTGTGTATTGTCAGGGGTCACTATGTCTCAGCACATTTGAAAACTAGATGGCTGTGTGCAGGTTTACATTACAAGGTCAATCCTTGGCAACCACGCTAGAAACTTCTGGTGTAGCTACCTGTGCTGGTTTAAAGTTAAACCAGCAGGAGAAATTAATCCAACTCAGAATAGGATTGCAAGTTAGAATAAAAATTTAATAAAAAGATCACAATAAATACACTGATACAGAAGGAAAATCCATTTGACCCACTCTGTGGGTGTACAGTCCAGAACAGCGGGGCATGAGCAGAACAGAGCTCGCCAACCCCTGTGCTGAGCACCACGTGGGCCCCGAGTTCAAAGTAAAATGAAAGAAGAAACCTGCTGGTGAAAATGATGGTTGCAGTCCAGTCAAGAGTGGCAGTCACAGTCCTGTTGAGGCTCTGCTCCTCCTCTGGATCTGACAAGTGGTGCCACCAGTCCCAAAACCCCAACCTTATCTATGCTTGGGCTCCAATGGGAATGCCCAGTCCCTCCCCCAGGGTGGAGAGTTTCACATTGGGTGATTTACTCTGTGAGGTGAATCCTGGCATGTTTTTGGCATCCCTGATGGCCCATTAGCAGACATGACCCCTCAGGTGAGTGTGGAGGCAGGAGAACTTCCTTATCTCACAGAAGTTCCTAAACACGGAGCTGCTTGTAGCCGGAGGGGTTGGGTGTGCTCTAGGAAGCTGCTGCAAATGGGCTATTGTGAGCAGTTCATGAGAAAAATGACTTAGAGGGTTTAGAACACACACCCACCCAGTGACAAACTGATCCTGGCTACTATAACCAGGACTTGACCTTTCAGTCTTGCATGCTCAGAGGGGTAGTAGCGCTATTGCCCTTGAGCTTCTGAACAGTGGGGACCCAGATGTCAGGATTCTTCAATGGCACTGTCACTCTGTCTCTGCAGAGAAACCATACTAGTGTGAAATTTTTCTGCATAAGTATCTCTGCCTGACTAGTGTTATGATTTTGACTTATCCAAGAGTTTTTTCATTTCATTATGTTCTGCCATTTGGCTTGCAATGAATATGTGTTTAACAGCTCCTGTGTCAAGAACTTTCCACTGCATTGCTAAATGTCCAACATTTCTTCACAATATCATCATCTGTTAAGTTTACCTTCTTTCTCCATCTCTGTCACTTCTTTCCAGGTCAGAGGGTACCCTGAGCCCCAGATCACCTGGTACAGAAATGGGCATCCTGTCCCAGAGGGAGACCATTACATCATGGACCGCAGCATTCGGGGGATATTCAGCTTGGTAATCAAAGGTGTGCAGGAAGGTGATGGGGGCAAATACACCTGCGAGGCTGCCAATGATGGTGGGGTTCGTCAGGTGACCGTGGAACTGACGGTGGAAGGTAAGAGGACACTTACACTGTAGCTGAGAAGATTATAGAGTATAATTAAAGGAACAAGCTAATTTAAACTGTCTATTTAAAGTCACAACTGTACAGGTGTGCTTTCTCATTGGTGTAAGGGAAACTTCACACTTTAAGACATTGCAGGGACTTACATGTCTACAGCTAGAATGATGATGCCCAGGTGAAACAAGTCCTGGCTTTAAAGATCTTGCTATAAACTTCCTAATTTTCATGGAAGTCACCACTCAGAACAGAAACAAAGGCCTGGAAAGGTAGCATTTTCTCTCAGCCACAGTACAAGCTGTGGCTACTTTGGTTGCTTCACGGATAGGCACTGTGAGGCAGTGGCTTTCTGGAGCTCTCCCTGCACACTGCCATGTGCTAAGCTGCACGCCTGGTTGTAATTGCATGCTCAGTGTCACACGGGAAACAGCCAAGATCAAACCCAGGAATTTTTAAGAGCACATCTGCATATTAGATAGCTGCAAACTGCCAACTGTAAAATTTAAAGAGTGACAGACACAAAGCCAGGGAAGGATTGAAATCAACTGTACTGCAGTCTGGTCATGTCAGAGATCTGTTGAATATCACAGCCTCTCAGGTCACAAGTTTGCGTTGAATTCTTGAAACACATAAAAATTCTGCAGTAGACCTGAAACAATCAGCATTTGTGTTTATTCAGAGCCAAAATCTCTAACTATCCTCAGAGTTCAGACTGAAATATGCATAGATCTGGGAGGATTATTACTGCCTTCTGTTGTAAAAATTATGCAAAAGTCTTTTTTGCCCCTGGTTTTAAGCTGTGATAACTTTGAGTGACAATTTACATGGAGGTGGAGGATTTAAAAAAAAAAAAAAAAAAGATGTTTTTGTATCAGTTTTTCTGACCTTGTCTTTGCTGCAGTTTAAAAGCGACTTCAGAGCAGTACCGAAAGACTGAATTTCTCACAGTTTGAGAATTATATGGTCCTTATTCTAAAAATCCCTCTATGCATCACGACAGCAAGCACAGGGTTGTTTTTCCCCAGGGGCTGACTGCTACCTGGAAAAATGAGTGACTGAAACACAAACTGCTCTTTCCGTCTGCATGGCTGTCCTGTCTGACAGCGATGGGGGTTCTTACAAGGCTGTAGAACAAGTATTTTTTCCCAGCCATGGGAGCTGTTTGTGGGATGCGGGTGCCCTGGGTGCCCCCGGGCTGCGCACCAGGTGGCGCTGGGATCCCGCAGTGCGCTGGGATCCCCCTCCTGCGCACGGCAGGGGCAGGGGTGAGCTTTGTTTCATTTGCAGGAGAGGGAGTCTGGGCTAGAATGCGACTGAAAGCCAAATCAAGTGAGGGAAGATCTCTTCACAGTCCAAAAACCTTCTTTTGTTATCTTAAGTTTAATTAGTGCTGCACCATAGTAATTAGGCACAGTGTTTCATTCTCTTGTTGGAACATAGTTTTGCATGAATGATCTGCAGTGTTGTTACTACTAAATAGATGGTAACTCTGCTAAAACTTGTTTTTGAGGTTGCAGAGCCTAACTTTGGGGCTGCAGGTGACATAACCTTATACTGCAAGTGTAGCATTCCTCCTTTATGTTTGAAACCTGCAGAAATGCATGTTTTACATAATCTCAGTGTCTGTAATTCCCAGTGGTCTTGACAAAACTTCAAACTTCCTGTTTTTCTGTCCTATGTTACAGGAAACCCCTTGATGAAATACAGCCTGCCATCCAGTGCCAAAACCCCTGGGTAAGAAGTCCCTGGCTTTGATATTGTTTAACAGACACTTAAATATACTTTGGTAGGGAAACAAGTAAAATTACTGTTTCTAAAAATCTCCATTTATCCCAAGCAGAACGGCTACTATGAGAGCTGCAGGGTCAGCAAAATGGTTTGAGGCTGAGGATACAGCTGCTGCTCCCACATAGTGACTGGGGGATTAATGTGGTTGAAAACAGGACATCCTGCTGACACCTGCAATATTGCACCCCCTTATCTCTGCTCTCTGATGTTCAGAAATCCTTCCCCCCCAATTGCCAGTCTCCTTATAAAGCCAGAGCAAACACTGCTTTAAGAGTCATCAGGAGGAAATAAAAGCCATTGAAATCAGCATTCTCTCACAGCGAATTTAAATATTTCCAAGCAACACAGTGGGTAAACTATACTCTGGAAGAAATAATTGTTCTGGCTTGGTGTGCTGTTACCAAGAATGGGCTGATGCAATGATCTAAACTGGCACACAAAATAACTTGTCATGTACTTTCTGCACTTCGGTGAACATTTACAATTAGGTGTATGTCACTGTTTTAAAAGCCTCAGGCCTAATTCTTCCAACATCTCAATTATTTTTGTTTATAAGTAGTTTGAATTTAAGCAGAGTTTTTTCTGATTTATGTTCCTGGCACTGAGTCACCCTGGATTCTGACAAAAATCCATGTTTCTGGTTATGTCAGTGATCATAATATCTTCAGTTACAACTGAAGATTCTGATTTTGTCATTGATATGAACATTGCTTGTGTTTGGTTGGAATTTTAAAATGAACTGAGATTGTAACAGTGAAAATGGTAAGTAAAACTGAGTATTCAGGAGGCTTTTACATGATAAAGTCTGTATTGCAAACATGCTACAGAAATACACACAGGATAAATAATCAAAACAAGAGAGGTCAGTTGAGGTTGCTGTAATGTTTTGTTGTACATTGAGACTTTACAAAGCACAATCCTAATCCACTGCACAGAGTTAGAGTGATTGTCCTCATTTTTCATGCTCCTGTGTTTTGCTCCTGTTCAGTGGTAATAATTTTATGGTATGGCAGGTTTATGCCTTACATAAGTGGGGAGGTAGGAAAGGAAAAAAAATGCACATTTCAATTTGTGCATATCTAGGAACCTGCTAGAAAGCTTCAAGCCAGCTAGTAGGTGATTTTCTTTTAATGGGTCAGTATATGTGCACAGATGCACAAATATAAGAACCTAAGACCACCTAAAGATGGTCACTAAAAGGCTTCTATAATACACATTTATGTTCTTCTTTAGTGGTAGCAGGAGGAAGATGGCATTAAAAGCTATCAGATAATTAATTATATGATAGTGACTTTCATTTTGCATATTACAGTCACCCTTCTCTCTCAGTACTTTTTACTGGTCCTCTTGTCCATGTAAATCCTTTCATTGTGGTATCATCTCTTACTTAGACACCTCGAGCTGCCTCTATGGCAACCGTCATGTCTTGGCAGCACCTGGGACTGAGACGGGGAGGTCTCTGTTAGTGTCTGGCACCTGGTAGGAATTGTGAGGTACTGACACATCTTACTTGCATGTGATAAAGGGTCATCTGGAAAAGAAGGCCTTGAA
Organism: Formicarius rufipectus; assembly: GCA_013399695.1. Taxonomy (NCBI): domain Eukaryota; kingdom Metazoa; phylum Chordata; class Aves; order Passeriformes; family Formicariidae; genus Formicarius; species Formicarius rufipectus. Next base: position 3,702,998 of record VXAU01001099.1, on the reverse strand, counting down.
AATAGTTCAGTTTGCTTGAAATTACATGTTTAAAAAAAAAAAAAAAAGAAAGAAATCACCACCTGCCATCTGCTAATATGTCTTTGTTGTACCAAGGCGTCAGAGCAAAGAGTGAGTGTGTTCCCTTTGTCATTAACAGACCTGAAGTTGCACCTCTTTTTTATTTTTTTTCATGCTATAAGATTGTTTGATGTTTCATGTCTTACAATTGTGTAACTGTTTATGGATTTGGACTGCAGTCACTGATATCACTCTAGTTTCATTCCACATGTCATTTCCCAGCTGTGCCAGCCATGTAAGTAGAGTTGGGCATTTACACTTAACAGTCATTCACTTGGGATGGGTGTACTTTGGTTTTGTGCCCTACTTATGTTTGCTTTGCAAACACTGCAGCACTGAGATTACAAACAGAAGTCTTCCCCCAAACAAAAAATATTTACCAAGATATGGCAGAAGGGTTGCAAAAACAAGGTGCTGATTCCTAAATCAGAAATTAATGACTAGCAAAACAAATTACAGGATAAAGAACTGTGAACAGTGAACAAGTATGCACAAAGAATCTATTATGGGGCAACTAAGAAACAGAAAATGGGAAAAACTAAATGCATACGGTGTTTTCTCTAATTTGATTTGCCCAGCTCTGCTTATAAGCTACTGAAATTGTCCCCAAGATCTGTTATGTGTATGCTAGATGAGGGTGCATAGCATAATACTGTTTAGTTGCATGAGGAGTCCAGAGCAGTCATCACCAGCATTTTCATTTCTTCCATTGGCCAAAAAAAATACTGTGTAACTACAGCCTTGGTTGCCACCAATTATATACCCTTGTTGACAGACCAGTGGCCTGAAATGCTTCCTGACATGTGCTCTAACCACAACAGCTCCCGGTTCTTCTGTAAAAACAGAATGTCAATTGCCTTTCCAGGGGAAGACTTGCTGTTCCATCTGTGGAGCACAGGCCAAGCATCTGGGGAGAAAGTCCACCCAAGTTTGCAACAAAACCCAACAGAGTTGTTGTGCGTGAAGGCCAAACAGGCAAATTTTCATGTAAAATAACAGGACGACCTCAGCCTCAAGTAACTTGGTTTAAGGTATGATTTCCCTCAAAATTTATGGGGTTTTCTCCTTTGAAATTTTGCAACTTGAAAGGATGAAATGCTCTTGACACTTCAGATGATCATGATGAGAATTCACATACAAGGAGAGCCATGTTCTTCCTCATTTTTATGCTGAATAAACTCACAAAAGATAATAGTGTTCCTTCTCAGTATAAACTTCTCCCTTATCTGTCTCATTGTTGAAACTTTTTGTACCAAAAAAATCATCTGAAAGCACCGAACAAGATCCAGATTTTTTTCCTGGTGTCTTCAGGTTTTAGGGAGAAACCATTAAAAAAACCCAAAAAATAAAACAACAAAAACAAAACAAAACAAAACAAAAAAACAACAACATCAACAAAACCAAAAACAAAAACACAAACAAACAAACAAACAAAAAAACACCAGAAAATTGCTCATAGAACAGGGAAATGCTTCCAAGTCATTGTCTGCTGTATTCCAGTCTTACCCTTGTCTGTAATACAAGAATACAAGCAGCCTCTTGCTGTGGAAGCCCTCAGTGACATCTCCTCCAGCTGGCAGCTCCATCTGCAGTCTGCTGCTCCTCTCAGCTGCCGTCACTTCTCTTGGACCTGCTGGCTCTCCGGGCAGTCTGCTCCACAACAGCCTGCTTCCAGCCTTGCTCAGGTTTTCCAGCCATGCAGCTCCATGCAAAACAGTTGTTCAATACTCTTTTGTCCTTAAAAAACGTATTTCAACACTTGCAGGTCTGCATATATTATTCTGTAAAATACCCGAGTTGTGCTGTTGAGAGTTTCAGTAGTGACACCGTTGCTGGCCTGCAGACACCCAGTCACCTCATCTGAACTTACCCTCCATCCATCACTTTTGATTAAATTGGTTTTCTTTACACTTCCATATTATTATTTCAGTACCTGTATTGAACACCATGAAGTTTTTTCAGTAATCCATATGCTCTCTAAGGTGCATTTTTTGGTTGCTCTTTATCAGGGCTTTATTGGCAGGTTGTTGTTGTGAAGCCTATTTTTGCATCCCTGTTCATAAGCTATGAATTAACTGGTATTTGTGCTTGTGCTTTGGCTGCCCCCAAACAACTTCGTGTTGTGTCAGGATGGCACTGCAGGGTCCTGCTGAGTGGTGGGTGTTTCAGCTCTTCCTCAGCCTCTTGGAAATGAACTTACATGGCTGCTGGTCCACATCTGGCTACTGCAGAGCCAACACATGGCCACCTTCCTTACAGCATGGAAGCTTTATCAACAATTAAAATGGCACTTTTCAGAATTATTGAATAAGCCTTTGTGTAAATATCTTACTCTGCTTAATGTTTTCTTTCCAAATTTCTCTACTTTTTACATTGCAAAGAACAGAAGCTTCTGTATCATCACCAGTCCCCTGATGGGAACCAGCTTTTTAAAATTTCATTAGGACCCTCAGCACCCAGAGAGTAGCAAGTTGACAGAATTCAAGAATGACAGTGTCTATGAACAGTGTAAAGCTCCCCAGATATTTACTGGTCAAAGCCCTATAAATTGTAGATTTGTTTGCTTTCCCTTCCTAAATTTAGCATTGCAAAAGCTGTGGTGCTTGATTGCAAGGCACTCATCCTTAATGGCTGGTGCTGAAGCAGAAACACTGATTTGCTCACAAATGAGGTGTTGGTCAATTGTTTTGTAGAATGTAAAGGCATAAAACTGTCATTCTGATCACCTGCTCTGTGTAACAGAGATCACAGAACTACACACATTTACTCCTGTCTCAAAGCCATGTCTTTGGATTTAACTCCAGTGCAGCCCTGCAAAGGAGCTGTGTTGCAGCACAGCATCTCTTAGTATGCCTAGAACTTTCTGCCACGCCCACCTGGCCATGGATGAGCTGCTCTTCTGCAGAAATTTTTTCCAGTTTCTGAGATGATGCACCTTAAAGAGCTATTGAGGGATAGAGAGCTACTCTCCAACTTGGAAGCTTTTACTTAAATCATTTGCTTTTTTGCTTAAAAGATGTCTGACTTTCTGGAACAAAAATGAACAGAAAACTGGTTTGAGTCCACATACAGTGAAAAGAATTTCTTCTAGGAATATGGGTATAATAAATAATGAAAGGCCAAAACCAAACTGAGATGAGTGGGTGGCAAAACAGAGGGAACAAACAGCCTCCTGCAGACATAAATTACAGAATTTTGGACACAGTTTTTTGTTTATACCATATGAGTATTATTCACAGAAGGAATTTGGCTAAAAGATAGGAGAAAGGCATTTTGACCTGATGATTTTACCAAAGAAATTCTTTTTGCCCTTGTCTTAACAATAGCTGAGTGTCTCACGGTGTCTTGTGATGTTTGCAGGGTGATACTCAGCTGCAGCACAACGAGCGTTTCAGCATGTATGAGAGAACAGGCATCCAGTTCCTGGAAATCCAGAGTGTTCAGCTCGCGGACTCGGGGCTGTACACCTGCACTGTGGCCAACAGCGCCGGGAGGGCGTCCGTGTCTGCAGAGCTCACGGTTCAAGGTACAGCACAGAGTTGACAGGAGGGAGAAAGGTGAACCACAGACCTTCCTTTAAAGTATCTCTGGTTGTGTTATTGGTATTCACAAGAAACATTCGCTTTTCCCCATTATCTTCCTCTTTCTCCCTACTTTAAATGGTACTGTGATAGCTTGGAATGTGCTACAGTTGTAAACATTGTCTTGGTTCAATGGGAAAAAAGGCTATTGAAATGCTTTGTAACAACTTTCTTTAAAACCAACTTTTCACTTTTAGTGTGATTTTTACTTTGGTATGTTTGAAGCAAATAGAAGCCTTTTGCTTGTCATTATAATCAGTAATTAATTTTACATTTGTTGAATACCAGCACCTGATGCACATTTATGCCAACTCCCTTTTGGGAAACAAAGATATATCTGTATTTGTAGAATTAAGAAAGTAAATCGAAGGAGCATAACTCAAAATCATAAGAAAGAAAAATACAGCCTAATGAGATTAAAATTTAGGCTTCTCATCTCCCAACCCCACTGATTTCACTGCTTGTAAAGGAACCAAATGTCTTTGCATAAATAGTTCAGGATGTTTTGTTCTGTATTTGCATTCTCCTATACAGTTCATTTTGCAGTTTGATACTTCTCAGGGTGCCCTTTGCATTATCCTCAAAATACAGCCTTCAGCAACCCCACTAAAGAGGCATTTCAGCAGTCACTGGACCCAATTAAACAATCAAATCAGCAGCTGCTGGTTTCAGCTCCAGCCCTAAGTGAATTTTTTTGTTGCAAGATTTTTGGGTTCACATCAGTGCTGACACTCTGTAAGGTGTCAGGAATATAAATGGCAGGCAGATTTACACCTGGGATGCTCAGAACCACAACTAATACTTTATACAACTTCAAGCTGTACTTTTCATCTGTAAGTTCCAATCTGATGAAGCCATTGCAGAAGAAGCTTCTACAGTTTGCCTATTCAACAGAGATTGTATTGAAAGGGCTGTTTTGTTTTTTTCAATAAGCCTTTTTTTTCCTAAACATGAAACTCTATCCTTAATTGCTCCCCCTGAAGTGGTGAGCTTTCTGTTCTGCCATGGGTACATCTGCCTGGAGAGATGAAGCGGAACTGGGGTCACAGAGTCAGTTGTGCTGTATGTTTGCTTCAGATGCTGACCACATCTCTGAATAATGGGGGCATTCTTTCTTGGATTAGTACAGGTCAGTAAAAAGGGCACTCTTCTGCAACGTCCTTGACTAATCAGATGATTCCACTTACCTAATCACAATATATAATACCTATTCTTTCATTATCAATTAAATCAGGTTGTCAGAGTTGCTACAAGATGCTATCAGACAGTCAAGTGGCTCAGAATGACTGTATTTTCTTTCAAATCCATGCAATCTCATATATGGATATTTTTGCTCAAATAGCTACATCTTTTTCCCAAGTTGTCCAGAGAGGAAGGTAGAGAGGGAAGAGGAAAAAGATTTTTTAATTTACAGAGTTGCATATTATTGTCCTGTCTGCAGCCAGTAGTTATTCAACCTCCTCTTCTGCATTTATCCAGCCTCTTTCCAGCTTTATTTTTTATATTTCTGTTACTGTCTATTGATAGGTTTATTGAAGTGAGGTCAATGGGTTATTTCCCTTTCTCACTGCAACTTTTGTTTGTGTGTAAATAGATTCTTTTGGTCACTCTGAATGGTATGGCAAGTCTAAGCATTTAGATGTGAGTTTCTGCTTGCAAAACACAGTGTAGATCAGGGTATCATCCATCACATGATTTTGGTTTTTTCCTGAGGCAGAGACTCTGAAAGCATTTTTATGGAGTGCTTATTGATGGCTTGAAAATTTTGTTATCTTGCAAACTAGTTTTTACATGTCTTTCTGCTGTAGTTTCAAGTCTCACAGCTGACAACAGCGTAGGTGCAACTTTGATCTGACCAGGAGAAAATGAGTTGCATCCTGAAGTGTTGATCTGGGGGCAGTGGAGAGGTGTGATTGGTATTTGACCTGGAATGGTACTTCTCTCCTCACAGCGGTTTATTATCTCATGCTGCCCCCAAGAGAAACAAATACTGTCAAGGCTTGGGAGAATGCCTGGAGGATTGCATGCTGAGAGACTAACTTTGGGCAAATACATGCTTGGTTTTATCAATGCAGCTGAGGAGACATCTTGGTAAATCAGTATAGCTCAGCCACCTTCCCAGATTTCCTGGTGGTGCAAAGAGAAGAAATGGAATGCAGTGGCTTTTGTGTTATTCATGTTAAACATGATAATACTTGCTATGCAGCAAATGAGTTGGTAGATATTTACAGGTGGCCCCAGGTATTGGGAGGTTTTACTACTTCAGTTCGGTTTTGTGTTTTAGCCTGAGAACAGCTGCAGTTTCACCATGAGCATGCTCAGGTGTAGAACTGATGGATGGTTTGTCTTTCTCCACTTCTTCAAACTTTGTGGAAGTATCATAAGGTTTGATGAGCTGCCTCCCAGTTGGAATCTCTTCCTTACTTCTCTCTCCCAACACAGAGCTTTTGAGGCTCACAGAACCTTAAATTGTCAAGGGACTTGAGAACATGACCCAGCAATGTCTCATAATGGACCAAGACCTCTTTGTGTTTCAGCTGAGCAGCTTGCTGTTGTCCATATCAATTTCAGGTGTGGTGATGGTCAATCTTGACTTCACTGGATTAAAAATGAAGGTTCTTAAGTATATCCTTTGCTTAAAATCTTTCAAATTTATGGAATTGTGTACAGTATTATATGTATAAGTTACTTGTTTCTTCTTTTCTATTTGAGGTCCAGAGAAGGCTGACACATACGCTCAACCACCATGGTATGTTTTTACTGCAGTGTTTTCTCAGAATATTTAATTGCAGTGCATTAATTTTGACATTTATTGCATGAGCTTTCCTCACAAAGTGATAAATGTTTTGGGGTCTGTATTTGGAAGTTAGGAAATGTTTACTTGGAATGAGACATTCTCTTTTACTGCCAAATTCAGTTGTCCTGGTAGGCCTCCTATGAAATGGTGGAACTGGTGGCAACATTATGAAGTACAGAGTTCTGCTCTGGTCCAGGAAAGGAAAATTCAGATAGTTTTATGCTTACTGCTCTCATCTAGTCAAATAGTTGTGTAATCTGGAAAAAAACCCAGCCCTGTGAGGAGAAATTGTACCCTGAACCAGGTAGTCAAATTTCCTTTTTGGAGTCAAAAATCTGATTGCTTCTTGTCAGTGCTGAGCTGGTTGTTCTTTGCTGTCATAAACAAAGCATGGCATGGCCGTGGTCTGTGCTGTTGTCTGAAAATACATCCAAAGCAAGAGTAAAGGAGCAAGAAAGAGGACTTTATCAAGATTTTTAAAGTTAAATTACTGTAATATTTTTAAGAATAATTTTATAATATTACTTTTCTTCACGAATAGAAAATGGGGGAATGAAATGCTCTAAGCTGTCTGGAAGTGGGAGACACAGACATACTGCTCTACAGGTAATAGCTTAGCGGTCAGGGCAGTCAGCTTCAGCAAAGGAAGCTTAGATTCAAGTTCCCAGTTAGTCATCTACTCTTGTGCTCCCAAAGGACTGAGCAGCAGATCCATCACAGCTCCGAGAAGCTCTTCCTAATAAATCTATATGTCTAGTCAATTTTCTTTTTTTCTTTTTTTTAATTTGCCTCTCCCTCCTCTAGTCCTCTTTTAAAATCACCTAAATTACAAGACACCGTAATTAGAAATAGTAAATTTACTGCACAATTTACCCTTTCATTTCCCTTTAGGGAATTATTTTATGTGGTATTTGAGCTATAATTATGCATGACCTCAATGTATGAAAGCATGAAGTGGTGTTACATCATGGTCACTCAGAGTCTCATGCAATTGCTCCCTATCTAAGGCAGTGTGCAAGGTTAGTGTGTCTGACTCACAAAACGTGTTAGAACTTGAGCCCTGCATTTGTATCCAGAAATTCCTCAGCTAAGACAGAGTCTGAACCCTGATTGCATTTTATGAATCTTTTTGCTCCACCTCTTTCATCACATTTTTGATCTTTGTGAAGGAATCTAAAGGCAAATAGTTTTCTGCCTTGCTAAGGGCTTTTACATTTATATAATTGCTGATAATAATAATTAGCCTTTATACAGTGTAATATATCTGTAAACTTCTCATTTTCCTTCAGCATGCCACCAAAACCAGCCACATCTGCTGTTAAAGCTGTTGAAAATTCAGAATTCAAACAGGCAACTAGCAATGGGATTGCTAAAGACCTGAAGTCCAGCAGCACAGAACTCATGGTTGAAACCAAAGACAGGGTGTCAGCAAAGAGAGAGTCCTTTTACATCACCAGAGAAGCGATTGAAAGTAAGCAGGGACAGCACCAAGAAGCCAAAGCAGTGTCTCCTGAAGAACATAAAGAAGGAAAAAAGGGACCTCCAGTCTTGCAGAAAACTTCAAGCACCATCACACTACAAGCTGTCAAACTGCAACCAGAATCAAAGGCAGAACCTCAGGCCACTTCCATCAGGCAGGGTGAAGACAGGAAAAGGGCTGTGCAGCTTCTGACATCACCTCAACAAACTCCACCTGTGCCAGGGAAAGTCAGTCCAAGGAGTAGAGAAGCAGAAAACAGATCTGGAGCCCAGAAGTCTATAATGGAAGAGAAGATGGAGCCTCTGGGAATTCCCCCTCGGTTTGAGAGTCATCCACAGAACCTGGAAGCATCAGAAGGCCAGGAGATTAAATTCCAGAGCAAAGGTAAAGGGATGAAGGTTATCAGAGCCCCTGGAATTAGTCAGGTTCCCCTTCTGTGTGTGGAAGTGGGGAAGCAATTCCTCTTTCTTTGCAAGTTCTCCTCCTAAGGCCTCTTGGAAGTTGATGCAGAATCCAATGCTGTTGCCACAATACTTGTCTTTATGAAATTTTCAAACCATCCCATACCACAGTGTCCATCACCCCTCTCATCTGGGGTTTCCCAGCTATAACCAGTCCTGCTCTTTCTAGGAGGCAGTTTTAGGCTCTCCTATAAGAAGGTGCAAGAGAGAAAATGCATGGTACGTTTTCCAGAACTGTAATTAGTTATATTGCCCTTGAGCCAAAAAATTATCAGATAAGAAAATACAATCAGTCACTGCATTTCCCTTGTGGCATCTGATTTTATGTCTCATATGAAGTCAGCCTGATCTGAGTGCTTCCAAACAGCTGAAATGATAAAGTCATAATTAAAAGGGAGGTTTAGGATTTGCTCCACAAAATTTGGCCAGGTTTTAACCTCTCAGAAGAGTAACAAGAGCTGCATTTTGTTGAATATGGGTAGTAGATTTGGAACGCTTCTCTTTCTTTTTTTTTTAATTCCAATTTTTGTAGAAAATAATGTGGAAGCATTTTTGTACTATTTTTTTAAAAATAATATTTGCACTATTTCCCATAAGTGAGAGAGAAATTGGATTTTATGTCTCTGGAGGCAAAAAAAAAAAAAATTTCACACAAACAATCATGGTAATTTATTTCATTTCCTGATAGCTCTTGCCCCATGAGTACAGAATGCAATTTATATCACAAGCCCAGAGAGTAAGGAGGGGTGGGAAAATTCCAAAGATTCTGGCACCTTTTGAGTAGTTTATTTTCAGGTAAATTAGTACTAAAAGCATGAATTGTTTTTTTGTCAGAGTATCTCAAATACTTTGCAAGCTTTAACTAATTCATGCTCCTGTTTGGTATGGAAATATAGTCCCTTTTTTCATTTGGCTTTGGACCTGAAGCACAAGCTCTTGTATGCAAGGACAAGGTGTCTGCAAGGAAGTTATAGTGGCACATCCCTAATGCTCTTCAATGAGTTATCAAGAAACTCTGCTGTGAATCCTCTCTGCAAACAGAGACCAGGGCTGCTGTCACAGGCCCTCCTGCCTGCTCATGCAGCATCACCTAAAGCAGGTGGTCCAGGACTGAATCAAGGTGACTTCTGCATATCTCCAGAGCAGGAAACTTCACAACTTCTCTGGGCAACCTGTGCCAGTGCTTAGTAACCCTTGCAGTAAAGATGTGTTTATGTTCAGACAAAATGTTCTGTGTTTCAGTTTGTATTCACTGGACACCACTGAAAATTGCCTGGCTATGTTTTCTTTACATTCCCCCTTCATATTTATATACATTGATGAGATTCCCCTCCAGCCTTCTCTTCTCCAGGCTGAGCAGTCCCAGAATAAATAACCTCAGCAGTGATTTTGTGGATTGCAAAGTACTACTACGTGCTCAGAGAAACCAATTTAGCAGAGTAGAAAGGAATGAGGAGAAGTTTCTCTCTGTCTCATCTAATACCTCATCACATCAATTTTGTCTGTGACTTTTAGAACAATTTTCAGGTAGAAATTATTTTTCAGATAGGGTTTTTCCACAAATATTTGTTATTTTAAAGGATGGACTGGCCAAGAGATTTTAGAAGAACAGAAATGTCAAACTGTCTTTTGACATTTGTCATTTGACAAATGACACATTTTTGACAATTTGACATTATTGTCTTTTAGAACAATAATTTTGTATATTGCCCATTAAGGTTTATATAATTATGTGTAAATTGTACCTAATTTACAATTAAATAAATAATGGAATTACACTAAGGGGAATACCTGTGCATAAAAATCCAAATGCCTGATTGTCTAGTTTCAGGGAAACCAAAGCCAGAGGTGAAGTGGTTCAAAGAAGGTCGACCTGTTAAAGCTGGGGAAGATGTTCAAATACATGAAGAAGATGGAATTCATTGCCTGTGGTTAAAGAAAGCCTGTTTGAGGGACAGTGGCTCTTACAGCTGCACAGCTGTCAACCCCAAAGGCCAGACTTCTGCCAGCTGGTTGTTAACTGTCAGAAGTAAGTAGCTCTGAGCCCACCTGCACTTTGAAAACCAAGTCTGGGCTCTTTTAAGCTGTCAGAGGGTGGTGACTGCACAATTTTTATTGGACTTCTCAATGCAGGTTAATTCTGATTCCCACTGCTGTGAATAAGGTGGTGTGGGACAGCAGGCAAGCCACTTTTGGCATCAATTTCCCTTCTGACATAGTGTTTTTCTTGTTTGTCCTGCTAAAACCATCTTAATGACTGTTTTTTATCGAGGGAGGGCTATTCTTTACTCACATTTTCTATTAATGCTTATATTTAATACAGGTTGCCAAAGATTTGATTGATGTTCTGCATTTAGTTCTTTTGGAGTTGCTTAGCATTTCTATAGAACACTGAAAATCTGAAATGATTTTCAAGCACAAACCAACCCTGTACAGTAAAGTGAAAAGGAAGAAAAGGGAAGGAACGAGAACTGCATTTTTGCTAAATTCAAACACATGTCTCAGTGACAAATTATTTTAAGCTTCAAGGCACTATCTTACTGGTCTGGTTAAAAAATTTGTTGGCCTCTAGTGATTCCTGTCCTCAGTTCTAATGTTTTCACCTGGTTTTAGGTTTTGTCCTGGATCTATGATCATGTTTATGCAACATTTCTCTATTTGCTCTGCCTGAAGTTAAACTAGGATACCTGAGATATTCTCTTTCTGTCTCATGAGAGACCTATAAACTTCACCTTAAGTCTCCCTGCTTCTCACTACCAGCCAGGGGATGCTTAGGACAGGGACTGGGAGAAGACAGACAAGAGGAGAGAAGAATTATCCTTCCTGATTTTTGTGCTGAGCTCTCTGGTAATAATGCTACATATGCTTCTAGTGATTGGCTGCAGAGGGTGGATTTTGGCATGGAAAACCACCCCCTAAGACAGAGCTTCAGGGCTGGCAATGCCTGCTTTGTGGATGATAGAAAAACCCCTTCTTTACAGCAGGCCACGCCTCAAAATGATTTCTCTCCTTCAATTAAACATTTCACTGTGGTTAGCCAAATCACATCACCTAAGCATACCTAGAAATAGTCACTAAGTGGTAAAGCTAATTTGGTCAGTTTGGGTTGAAGGAACTGTTTTCATTTTGGTTTTAAAGGGCCTAAAGTTGAAGAGGTTGCTCCGTGCTTTTCCAGTGTCTTGAAAGGCTGCACTGTGAGTGAAGGGCAAGACTTCGTGCTGCAGTGCTGTGTGGGAGGGGTCCCTGTGCCTCACATCACGTGGCTTCTCAATGGTAAGGAATCCCCTGCTCTGCGACAGCTGCCCTGACACCCACAGGCTCTGAGTGCTGCACGAAACGCTCTGGATCATCCCAATATAACGCCCAGGGATGCCCGAAGGACATTTATTTACACATTTATTTGCACATTATTGCACCGCGAGCAGGGAGCGGGGTGGCGGCAGTTCCGCGGCGTGGCCAGCAGGGGGCGCTGGTGGCCAGGCTGTGCCCAGGTGGGTCTTACCTGGGCTGTGCCCAATGCCCCTCCCTGCTGTGACACGGCTGTGCCCTGCTGGGGACAGGGCTGTGCTCTGATGGGGACTGGGCTGTGCTCTGCTGGGTCACCTGGGCTGTGCCCAACTGCCCCTCCCTGCTGTGACACGGCTGTGCCCTGCTGGGGACAGGGCTGTGCTCTGATGGGGACTGGGCTGTGCTCAGGTGGGTCACCTGGGCAGAGCCAAGCAGCCCCTCCCTGCTGTGCACATCTCTGCCCCTGCTGCCCTGTGCTGAATCCTGTGCTAACCCCACGCCTTTGGCACAAAGTTCTGCTCTGAGCATGATAGGCTGGCATCATGGTCCTGCTGGGATAATAAGTTCTACACAAAATAAGTGCATCACTCTTCAGGGTGGGAAGGAAACCAGTGCCTGAGTCTACCCTTCCATCAGCTGGGCACATTATAAACAGTATTAGCAGCTGCATTCCCAAGATTTTGAAATGACAGCTCCTCTGGTTGCTTCTCAGCTAGAAATATGTTCCTTGAAATTCTAATCTTTGCCTAAAGCTGAATGGGGAAAAAAAAAAAAAAGTAAAATATTTTTTACCTTTGTCAGACTGTATCATCTCCTACCCTGTGCTCACTGCACAACCAGTCAAATTTCCTTAACTTCTTCTTAATACCACAGCTAGGCCCAACCATCAATGTTTTGTGTAGAGTCCAAATTATCTCAGAGATCCAGACACTGCATACTATTGCTAAGGGTTCTTTCCATTTAAAGCCATGTCTATTAAACACTACACAAATTTATGCAGCTTAACCCATGATCACCTCTTTTACTCTTTTACTTAATTGATTTCCTTGCCGACTCTCTCAGGCTGTCTGTTCTTGTGTCTGTGTGTGTGTGATTATAAACAAGGAATAGTATGCTTTGCCATAAAGGTCTTTCCTCCAGGATTATTTTAAAATTTGATCTCTGTTTTTCTTTAGCCATTCAGAGTAGGAATTACTGAAAAAGGTGGCAGGGCAAATGAACCATGACCTTGAGACTGGTATGTTCCCACAGCCTGGCCTGTTCACCTTCCCAATAACCCCATGTCTAGAATAGAAAGGCCAATGCTTTATTTACAACATAAAACATGTGAGTAAACGTTCTGACCCTCTCCCATTGGACATAAATTGTTTCTCTGTCTGAAGGATACTCTGAAGGTCCTTCTTTGCAGATGTGAGCAGAATCACTGCTGGGCTATGCAAGAATTGTCTTGCAGATCAGGGTTAGTCATTCCATCTTTATATTCAAGAGTCCCCTTGGTCATAAAGGGTTCCCTTAGTCATTGAGTGACGTGCTTATACTCAGTTATCCTCACACACAGAAAATCTTCCTGTCTCACGTGTCAGACTTTGGGTTGATTTTCAAGTAGCTTACAGTTCATGGGGCACAGAAACAGTCTTCATTTATGTAACCATGTTCTGCTATGCCAATCAGAAAATGTCTCCTGGAAAAGACAGTGTAGCAATAAATAACCCATTTCTGTGATGCACTGTGCCCCCTGTCTTTTGTCAGGGAGTTTGTTCTACAATAACTTCATTGATCTCATGCAAGTCTGCCTCTGTTCAGGCATGATCATGTTCACATTGCATCCAAGCTTCTAACTGCAACTGGATCAATATCACAAGGAGGCAAATGCAGGTGGATTCTTTTTTTTCAGTTGGATTTCAAACCATTAGGGTTCTGTAAGTGAAAGTCAGAGCATTAACTCTGCTCCTAAATCAAAAGGCAGTGATGAGTCTGAGTAACAGAAGCACAAGGAACTATGATAATAATAAAAATTAGGGACATCATATATTATTCTAAAGACATAAGCACCAGACTTTCATTCCAGACTCCCAAAACATATCAGTATATTTTAATGCTTTTCTGTCTTGCACCTGATTTTGAGACATAACTGTTTATATACCATTTTGATACAAACTTGAATGGACTATAAACAGTTTTTTAATGTTGATAATTCCATGTGCACTCCTAGGGTCGTTATTTTACTTAAGGATCCAATTGGCTGTTGTGGTATTCATTTGAATGCAAACATTTCCTTCCTGTCTGCCAGCTAGCTAGATACCACAAATTTCTCATATTTATATCCATGATCAAATAAAGGAGCAAGTTGTGTTTCTGGTCCTGAAATATGACTCTGAGCAGACATAACAGTGGTTTTTTGGTGAAGTCTTTCATCGACTGATCACATGAAGAAAGCAGTACATTCACAGTATATAATCTGAGGCAGGCAGACAAATTTTGCTGTAAAAAAAGGTGTGTTAGCATCTGCTCTCCATGTCTGGAACATAAAGCTTTTTAAATTCACAAATGGTTGGCTGTGACAGAGGGAAAAGCAATCTGCTGAGAGCAATCCCACTGCTGGTCAAAACACAGCCCTTATGCAGAACTCCACAGAAATAAAAATCATATGGGACAGGATGGTAAAGTTCACTAGAAAATATCAAATGCAAATTGTCTCCCAAGCATGACAGTGATCACAAACCAGAATTAATACTGGAAGGGAATAGTGTGAGGAAAGGATGTGTATCTTGGTGAAATAATGAATGTAAAGGCCAAGGTATTGAATCATAAGAAATACAAACAGAAGGCTGCTTTGAGAAACAAATAGGAAAAAATATAAAAGAGGAGAAAGCAGAGCAGTCTGCCTTCCAGGCTGGACATCCCTTGATACTGAACAGCCTCCATGGTATCCAGTCTGCCTTCCCACAATCTCCAAGGAATCCACACCACCCGAGACCTAAAGACCATGCAATAACTTCTTGTACAATGTTACACACAAGTACTGCTTTAGCTACCAGTCATTTTTACCAGCTGTCACTGCATATGAATTCATAGCATTTTCCAAGCATTGTGCAGAGTGACCTCTCTTTCAGGTCAACCGAAACAAAAAGTAGGTGGTGTGTGCTCTGCACTGTCTGTAATTACATCTTGGCATCTGTGGGATGAGCAGTTTTTCTATATTCAGAGAGACTGCACAAATAAGAGCTACCTGACTGAACTACACATTTTATTAGAGCTCTTACTCTATCATTAAAGCTTTCTTCCAACTTTTTCAAGTTGATTCTTCTGTTGCTCACTCTTATTTTAAGTTTCTTTCTGAATTTTAACTGATTTACTGGCAAATTCCCTAAAAGTAAACTTCTTGTGTTTTAGTTCTGGTCTCACCAAAGCCTTATAAATAACTTTCAGCATGTGTTCTCTGTGATAATACTTCAGTTTGAAACTGCAACTTCATCTTCTTTATATACTTTATGGGTAACTTCTTTTTCAAGTGGAGGAATAAGGAGTGTATGACTATTTTAAATATCTATTCATATGGCTTTCTGAGTGCCTTTTTTTCCCTCCCAGAGTTGAATTGAACCTCTTTCTGATGAATTTAAAAACAATATAACCATGACTTTAGCATAACAATTCTCTGAGTAGTGTTTGGTTTTAGGATAGCTTTGTGATTTGTCCAGAAAGCTTTTAATAAATGGGCCAGGGGAAAATTTCCTTTCTTCAGGCATAACATGCCAGCAGAAAGGTATTTTTTGTTATTGTTCCTGCTGCCAAGCTGTCGTGGGGATTTGACTGTTCTGCCTCTGGAGAAGGGAATATTTCACTACTGGGAGAGTTGTTTTTATTACATCAAAATATAAGTACTATGGATGTAACTTAGAGTCTTGCTGCAGGTTATTCCTAAGGGCTCATTTGATTGTGTTTCTTTCCTGGGGTCTAATGAAAAGGATGTTCTGTAGGCAGATTCAGTCTTTTGTGAATACTGCTGAAAAATAGCTACAGTGTTGTTGGGACCTGGAGCAAAAAAGAGCCCTGACAAAATTTGAGGACCTGGTGAAGGGATCCACACTTTATTTTCACACTTACCCTGTCCATTTCCTTACTTAAAACAGAAATAAAAAGGCATTTTTCTGGTTTTAGTGATACAGCCATCCTGAGTGTATTTCTCATATGGCATCATTGCATCATTTGGCACTACTAATGGTGAAAATGGTCAGAATCCTGGACAGGACCCCTGTCAGGTTAGATATTCTGGAGTTGGATCCAGGAAGGCTGTCCAGTGCCCATCCTCTTACAGAAAGCTTTGTCTCCTTGTGCTTTAGCTCTACATTTACATATTTGAATGCAGTGCTGTTCCCACATGCAAGAACTATATGGTTCAAAGTAATAGTTACAACAGTGTGTGTGTAACTGAGTGAAACTGAGCTCAAGGGAACCAGTAACAAGAATCTGTGACCTGTGAGAAAGCTGCAGAGAGTTTATTCTAAAATTGCAGTCTCCTGGGTAGGTGATTAAATATTTACCCCAATTTTTTATGCGACAGAAAATTTGCTAAAATAACAAACAGATGGCTTATAAGTAAAGGAACAAGAAAAATTTGTCCCATAATTTAATTTATCCTCACGGCATAGGACTGCTTCTTAGAAACCCCAGAGTTTTGTCCTGTTCTGAAACTATTTTGGCAATGAATTCAATATTGATTTTTCGTTTTGACTGTGAACTTCCAAATGACAGATGTCTTTGATTCAGTCCTGCACAATTTCTCTGCTGTTTCATCATCTTCTCTTAGATGACCCTAGTTTATTTTTTCAGCATGATGTTTATGCACAGGTATCAGGCCCTCTTAAGCATTGCATACACTGGGAAAGCAACCAAAGATGAGTCAGTAGTGGAAACTATTTAATATTGGGAAAACAGGTTGCAGAAGCATTTCAGAAAGCAAGGCTGAGATTGATGACAGTTCCTGAAACAATAGCAAGGCAACTTTAAGCCATCTACACTAATATTTAAACATGTTCCAAAGCAATTCAAGGGACCAGTTCCTTAAAATGCACTTCTTTAATAGTCACATCACCACGGATCAGACTGTACCTGTCTGTTACTGCACTGATACCATAGTGCTGATTGACTGAGTCTGTAAAGCAGCCACAGATTTTGCTGTCTCTCTTGAAATGTCTTTCACTACAAAGTACCTTGTAGAGGTCTCCAAGTCTCCTTCATGCCCAACAGATTTTGCACATCTAGTTTTATCTGCATTTTACCTAGTTCCAGGCAAATTACAAGATGGAAACAATGTTTGAAGCAAACACACAAGACAGTTCTTGTCTTATCCACCTGAAAGATAATCTACCAAAAATGCAAAGATAAACCATTCCCCTCTTGCTGCTACTCAAGGCAGCACCCAGGGAATCCAATGGTGAGCTTCATCTGACAACCATGAAGTGCTTTGTGCTTGGGATGCTGCTGGTTGTAGTCACTAGAGACCAGTGGCTCTGCACCAGAGTGGGATTTGGCTCTGTATTTTAATGTGCTGGCTGGTGTTAGGCATCCAGACTTCACAGAAAAATAGGTGTGCTTTTGAAACTTGTGGTGGATATATTAAGTCAATTCTCTTCCTTTCTGTCTGCAGACCAGCCAATTCAATATGCCCATTCCACTTTTGAAGATGGAGTTGCAAAGTTGACTGTCCAAGATGCCCTACCAGAAGATGATGGCATTTATACCTGTCTGGCTGAAAACAACAAAGGACAGGCATCTTGCAGCGCACAGGTCACAGTCAAAGGTGAATATCTCAGCCTATTCCAATTACTACAATCATATAAACTGGGTTTTTTTAACAAAAATTATCTCTGGTCATTAACAGAGGTGGTTTGAAGTGTATTCCACATTTTTTCTAAGCTTTTGTCAGCTGGGTACTTTTCTTCTCCCTTAAAATGCGTAAGGACTGTGTAGTGTAAATAATATGCAAGTTTCAGGAAAAGGTATTAGTGCTCTGACCTGGCTGAGTGCACAGAGCAGTGAGGCTGCTCTGCCAGAGGGGTCCCAGTGTAAGAAAGGCAGTTTTTCACTGCTGAAAGAAATAAGTGCAGTATCACCCAGCAGGAACAGTGTTGTGGTGAGGAGGCAGATGCTGCCCCTTTCCCTGGAAAGATCGAGCACAGGGACCAGTGCCAGGGACTGCAATCCTGGTATCAAATGCCAATATTCTTGTTCTGTTACCAGAATTTATCAGGTGCAATTCTGAACAGGCACGTATCAGCTAATTTGAAGCAGTATAACTCTAAATAAGTGGAATTCTGGTAGTGAAAGTACCAGAAGAACCTTGTAGTAAGCAATTGAGGTGCTTTGTTGTCTCAGAAATCTGTGACAGTGGTGATTTGACATAGTTGATTTGTCCATGAAAGCCATAATTCTGCACTAAGATCTAAAAAACCCCACAAATGTAAAAGACCAGAGGTCACAATGAAGACAAGAGGTGACAGAATTCCACGGATAATTCAACAATGAGGTAGGATTCATCAGAATTCTGGTCTTTATTCTTTCAGTCTCCCCTTGCATCAGTTTATACAGGTGTTGTCTTACAGCCTGGAGATGATCATCCCCCTCTCTCTTCAACCCCCCCTCCTTCAGACTCCCCCTCCCTCTGCAATCAAATCTGTGTTTGGTATTTGTCACCTGAAAATTATTTTTTTCTGAATGTATAATAGTTTGTCTTGCCTGTCCAACAGACTGTGAGTGACAGCTGCCAAGGGAACTATTCCTTTTGTCTATGACTGAATAATACCTGCCCTAAATTTGTATGCACAGTTAGATGGAAAATGTACCCCAGTCCCTGGGATGTCGAGATTTGTGATTGTTTGCCAGTGTTCTGGGGTGTTTGTCTGCAGCACTTCAGTGCTGTGCCTGCCCCTATTCTGTCTGTATGAATCCACTTAAAACCACAGACAAGTCTAAAATGAAAACAAATTCTGTGAGTTAATTTCTTGATTACCAGACTGGAAATGCAATCATCTCCTCCCTGCTCTCCCACCCCTGAAAAAAAGCACCAAGTAGGAAAACACTGATTGAAAATAAGCCTGAAACTAACCTATTCTCAAAGCTATAATTTAAAATTTCTCTGAAGCATTTCATCTGCATTAGCTAAGGGACAATGAGGAGCCCTCCACCTCGAGGGAGCTATCTTTGACACAGAACCTGCTGATCCTTCACTGGGACTCAGGAACCACAAAGACAGCCCCCCTCTTACCACCCATTCCTGAGTTATTTTAGGGTTGCCCTACAATGCTAACGTGGGAGACCTGGACTTTCCCTGGGCTGCTGCACTCTGCTGGGCTATTTCAGGCTAAGTAGCCACTGTTGTACTGTGTTGGATTCCTCCTGTTCCTTAGCTGGTCTTGGGGCTGGAAAGTTGCATGGCCACTGTTGTGGTGAGTTGGTTCTTCTCTTCTGCATCCCGTTCTGTTTTCTGGGACTCATAAAATAGCAGGATGGGAAGAACAAGAGCAAAATTAAGAACATGCATGTTGGGCTGTAAGTCCACATTTTTACAGTTTTAGCTGTCCTCTCTGCTTCCTCCCCAAAACTCATTATGTCCTGTTGCCATGAGGATTACAGTAACTGTCACCAAGACTCAGATCAGTGTGAATTTGTCTGCCAAAAATAGTACCAAATTTAAAATCGCGATCTCCAAATCTCTTATCTTTGTGTATTTTTTTCCCATCATAACCTCTAGCAAAAGCTTATTTGCATTAGGGTTCTCTGAGTCTCTGGATGCTTCCACTAAGACTCTCTAAATGCTCAGCTTCTGCAAACAGAATAGAGCAGAAAATCGCTGTACAGGCAGAAAGGGAGAAAACGTCAAAAATCCTCTTCTGACCAGACACTGATTTTTTAATAAAATCTGTAAAACTGTTTCTGAATTGTAACCCATCTCTATTCGTTCCTTTTTGTCTTCAGGATATTTAAGGATTTCAGGTTTCATGCAGTGCTCAGTTTGTTCATTCATTGTTAGAGACATATTTTCCTTTTGTATGTGAACAAATAACTTTTATTTAATATGAGAAGGAATTTTTGGAATATCATCTGTATCAGGCCAGTGTCCGAATCCAGCTCTTCCTTAAATTGCTACTGTGGTCCTTGAGCACATCCGTGAGTCTGTCTGGGTCTACATTTCACTTCCTATTGCCATTTTTAGCTTTGATATTCTACTGCAAGGATCTCATAAAGAGACACTATGCTGTGATCACTGGGGAAACTTTACCTGAGGTGAATAGTCTGTCTTAAGAGTAAAACTCAATTTTATTCTTCTAAATTAAATTCAGCTCACAGATAACTCAGAAAAGTTAGCAGTAAGAATAGTCAGTGGCAAACTGTTCAGTGCATGTCTGGATTATAGTACAAGATGATACTTAAACCTGCTAGTAGGTTACAGGTGATATGTTTTCTGATCAACTTTCCTGCATTCTTTGCCCTTTGGAACATCTGTTGCTTCATTTTTGTCAAAGGAAATTTCGTTTTGTGGGGTTAATGTAGAAGGAAATATTTCAAAGGACATTTGCTCCATAAGGGGCTGCTGCTCCAAGTCCTGTTAAATACAAAGGTGGGATTTTTTCCAGTGCTTTGCATTGGGCCCTGGATAGTTAGTTAGGCTTATTGTGGCATAGCATTCCTTCTAAGTCATCAGTCTCAGATTCTTTTATGGTTGTGTTTTGCTCCCTTATTATTAAGCAGGATTAATTCTGTCTAGCACTGAGCAACCTCAGTATTATTCCTTGGTTTTGTATGAAAAACACTGACGGTACTTGGCTGTTTGTAGGAGGCTTTTGGCACTGTGTTGAGTAAGTCCCACACTTCATATGGATGGGGCATAAGAAATGCAGTGGTCTTTAAAAATTCAAACTAATCATTCTTGTGCTTATTTGAAGTGAGCAATTAACATCAGATCACTTAAGTAAGTCATCTGAAGGCTGAGTAACTCAAGTAAAGGATCTGGATGCTGAGTAAACTGGGGTAGATCCATTAGGTAGTCTGTGGAGAAACCAAGTTAATCAAGGTGAAGCTAATTTTGGCCTTGTAAAAGACTAAGTAGACTAAATTGAATCCTGACAGCTGTCTTTCCTGTGTCAGTGGTTTCTTACTGCTGAAACACAGATAGAGATGAACTACAGAGACTGAGCATTACTTCTTTGAAAAACCTGCCTAACAAACATCTTCACCTAGAGAATTTTTTCTAAGTGAAGCCTCCAGCAAGTAGGGTGCACTGAGTAAATTCCAGATGAACTGGTCTAATGCAAGAGAACCTGAGAGGTGAGAAATGAGGTCCACGTTACTCAAACAATCAATTCTAGGTGTTCCTGAATCAGTGCCATTTGCCACTCCAAAAATGTTAGATTTTTTTTTTCCCCCTTTAAAATTCTGCATTGTTTTTTATACACAGAAAAATCAAAATTTGGGAGGCTCTGGGACTGACACACAAATTTTCTTAAAAGTTTTTAAACAACCTGTGCATGACTGAGTTGGTCTGTTACTGTATGTGTAAGCTATTGTATTTGAATTGGTGTTCACATCTTATACTACAATATTCATATTGTTCTATGATATGAAATTAAGTATACAGGCCATTTTCTAAATTCTCAAGTCATCCTTTTTAAAAAACAAACAAACCAACCAGCTCCTCAAAAGAGATATGTAGGGTGAATTCAGGTCACCTGAAATATATGGTGACATACACTGATGGAGAAGGCAGATACTGACGTTGAATATTAATAATAATCAGGTGTTTATCAAGGTGGTTGAACATTTTAATCAGTTTTTTATTAATAGATAACTTAGGTGAGGAGAAGTTAATTGACTTTGGATGTACCTCTGTAGTGAGTTGGTGTTGGTGCTTTGCTGAGGCTGAGATAATCAGAGTATAAAGGCAAGACAGCTCGTGGTATTAACTGGAATAGTTGGAAGGTAAGGTGTTCTCCAACTCTGCCTCATGCCTGAGATAAGCCTTCTGATACGTGGCTGTCTCTGTCACTTAACTAATCACTGACAAGGAATTATAGGTTAGATCCACCTGTAGAAAAAGTGTGTCAAAGGGATATTTAACCACCTGACATTCACACCAATACCTGAGTGCACTACACAAGATTGGGGACTGGAGGGAGAGTGGGAATTGGGGTGGGACACGCGATGGGTTTTGTTGTGCCAAACCAAATCAATACTGCATGTAGGAAGCTTCTCTTCTTTTGCAAACAGTCTCTACATGTAAGAGAGGCCTTCCCCAGCTTTCTCTAGGTATCGTATCAAGCTAAAGTGCTTGCTGCATGAGGACTGACTCTTAGGAGATGTTCTTCTGTCTTGCAGTTCTGCAGTTGATGACAAACAAAATATCTGATCCACTGTGCTCGTTGACATTCCCTTAGCCTCTCCCACCAGGCAGCAGCAGGTTGTTTTCAAGGCAGAGGACTTGAAGTGCTGGCAGCAGGGCAGGCTGGCAGCCAGGGCATTTCTGTGGGCTTTAATGCTCTACAGCCACCCATTTTGCTGATGTTTGTCTTCCACACACTGATTTTTTTTTTCATAGAGTCCTAATACTGCTGCTCTTGGTAAGCAAACACTATTCAGCAGATACTGCTGTTTCTGCTTATTGACTCTTGACCTCATTTCTCCTTCCTTGCCAGCAGTGCACTTTCCTGCCTTCACATCTGTTCCCCTTTCTCCCCCACTGCTTTCTGTTCGTGGATTTTTTTCAGTGCAGCCTCCCCAGCATAAGTGTCTATGTTGGGAAGCTGCAGTCCTTACAATCCGATTGCTGTAGTCACTCACTGATCCCTGGACGAGCAGATTAGTCACCTGAAAGCCTGTCAGAGTCCCTGCTGTAACCAGTTTATCAGAGCAGTGAAGGGAGATGCTTTCTGGAAAACCAGTTTGTTTTGTTCCTGTCACTCTTCCATCTGGTGTGAGTGGGACCATAAAATATCACCAGGTGGAAGAAAAGCTTTCAGGTAGGAATCATTTCCTCCAGTCATGAGAGATTCTGTCTTTAGGTCATGCGTTGTTTTCCTTTCTATCTCAGAATGACCATTCTTACACATTAATCTCTTAAGGAAGGTTATCACTGCAATAAGCAGCCTCTCTCTGAAGACTTAATTGAGAGGCTACAGCTTTGTTTCTCTGAGATACATATTTCTGCTTAAGGTAAGCAAAGAATGATGTCTTACTTGCCTACAGTGCTATTTCTGACAGCCTTTCAAAGCCACTGCGTACCTGAAAACATTTTGCTGTATTTCAAGCATAACCTAAATGGAAAGGACTATAGATGACTCGACAAAATACTGAAGTCTAGCCTTATTAAATGTCCAAAAGGTATTCCAGACCAGTAGACTCATGAAAGGACTTGGCTATGTAAGAATTGGTTTCAGAGCACAAACTGAAAGGGAGAGGGGTTTTGTTACTATATTGAAAAGTCAGGGCTAAGGTGTCATGAGCATCAAAGACACTCTATTCCAGAGCTTTCAGGAGTGTCCCAAAGTTCTCAGTACAGCACTCAATATGGATCACCAACAGCTGTAAGCCTTGGTTTGTTGATGTGTTGTATTGGTTTTTTGTTTGTTTGTTTGTTTGTTTGTTTGCATTTTTTTGTTGTGTTGGTTTTTTTTTTTTTTTTTTGGGGGGGGTGTTTTGGTGTTTTTTGGTTGGTTGGTTTTGGGTTTTTTTTTATATTGCCTTCCTACAGCACCTCAGGACTCAAACTGAAACAATGCCTGCTAGGGGACAAAAATGAAGGACAAAAGCAAAACATGTGTGGGAGCTTTTAATGATAGAGGATGTGCCATCAATATAAACAATGCACTCTAAAGACAGTTTCTTAATATAAATAACTTCCAGTAGAAGGGGAACCAAATTTGGATGCAAATGAGGGATGAGTGCTTGCAGAATGAGGAAAATTTAAATGTCATAAATTGCATTAACATTTCTTGTAAATGAAAAACAAAGATGGGATGCTGACAGAAAAAAAAAAATTTAATTTAAAAAGAGAAGGAAAAGAACCTCACCCCTACATCAACTGTGGTGTGATCAAATACTGTGACCATTAAGCTATTATGTACCAAAAAGACAGAAAACAGATGGTTATCACAACAGACTTGGGAATGGCCCTGCATTAGCCAAAGGGCAAACTGTCCCAGCTTGGAATGTCAGATTCTATAGTGCTCCAAGTTTCAGCTGAAAAGTGAAAATCAGCAAAGTACATATAAACCCTGTTAACTGAAGGTATACCTGAGTAATTTTGAAGGTATGGGCCGGTGTTACCCCAGAGAATGTTTTCAAGGGCAGCTGATGTGGATTAGCTGATGGGAGCCCAAACAGCCATCCAGTTGTCTCATAGGATTAGTTCAGTTTTTAAAACTCTCCAGAAGTTGCTTAAGGGAAGCATCTATCATTTCTTTGCAGTATAATAGCAGAACAGAGGGTAGGAACCTTGCATAGCCCTATACTGCTGGAATTGCTTCTCTGCAGCTTCATTTTAATGACAGCTTGACTTTCAGTCCACACACACACACTTTTCCTCTTCCACCACCAGGGTAGTGTCTTGGTTCAAGAGATTTTTGATGTAAATTAATCAAGAAGAGACAACTGAGCACAAAAAATGCTGTGGTAGAACTACCTTATCTTTTGTGGACTTAAACGCCAAACAAGTCTTGTTGTAGAATTCCTCTCTGAAACTAACTTCTACCCAGAAATACAATGTTGCTGTATTTTTTCTTTCCTCCACCCCCTCCCCCTCGCCTTTTATATTAGTCTGACTTCAAATGTTTCCTTGGTCTCAGCCTGAGTCTTATTTGTCTTATTTGAGGAATTCCTTAACATCATTCTTAGTACAGTATCCTTTTGATTTATTCCCCCAAGAGAGGAGCACAGCTATTTTAATATTACCACAGAATAATTCTGTTGCCAGAATTGTGGATTTGCCAGAGGAGGGAAAGGCTGAAGGGGCTGTAGCTCTTCAGATCAGTGGCATCCTCAGGGACACTTGTGCTTCCATTGCTTTTCAGCTTGTGCACAGCCCAGTTGTTTGGGGTTTTTTTGTTTTTTTTTCCTAGTGGAAGCTGTATCTCTATACATCATGATGTACTAAAATTAAATTAAAATCTACCTGGGCAGCCACACAAAAATTGAGACTATACATGTGAAGGTGAAATTCAGCCTCAGCAGAACGTGCATTTTCGCTGTGGAGATAACCTGGCTTGGTCTGGCATATATGAAACACCTTTTCTGCACTTCTCTGAGTCAGACAGGTATCCAATGCTGGGGAATTTGTAAGCAGTGGGCCAGCTGAGCTGCCTTATAAATGTATTTGGTAGGTATACATGTCCTCAGCCCTTCCATGGAGTGTCTGTCTGTGACAGTGACAAAGGAGCAATTACTTGCTGTAAGTAACTTGCAAACAGGATTAGTCATTAATAAGGCAGACAGTTCTGATGGCAAAAGCAAACACCACTGTGGCTGCAAAAACTTCCAGTGAGACTGTCAGTGAAGAATTTGGTCTGCTGACTGCAAAGGGATCTGCTGTGCACCCAACCATCTACTTTGCATGTCTGACCCCTGCACTCTAAATGGAGATTTCTCCTGAGGAGGGGAAGGAGAGGGGGGTGTGCTGAATTCTTCCCCCCAGGATCCAGCAATAGAATGTGTGGGAATGGTGCAAAGCTGTGCCAGGGAGGTTCTGACTGGACATTGGGAAGCATTTCTCTCTTGAGGAGGTGGTGAAACTCTGGAACAGGTGACCTAGAGAGGTGGCCAATACCCTGAGCCTGTCAGTATTTAGAGGGCATTTGGACAATGCCTTTAACAACAGGCTTTAACTTTTTATCAACCCTGAATTGGTCAGGCAACTGAACTAGATGATCCTTGTAGGTCCCATCCAGCTGAAATAGTCTGTTCTATTCTGTTTTGATTGTGACCTCAAATCATGATTCTTCCTGGTGCAGCCAACCTTTCGATAGTGGCATTTCTGGAGTGGAATCCCCGTTGCAGAACAGAGTAGACAAAACAGGTTAAAATGCTGATGATCTGGTGACTCCTTCAGGAAAAAAGGAGCATACATGGAGCTGCAGGATAGGGCTGGAAGACTAACCTGGAATAAAATAAAGAGATTGCCAGACAAGATAAAGTAGAACTTGACCTCCTTTTGTATATCCCTAACCCCCCTGACCAGTATAGGCTTAGGGCATTGTCAGTCTTAGGTTAACAGTTGTTTTGTGTAATGTGAGGCACGATACACAGACTATAATTTGTTCCAGCTCTTCAGTGGAAGCATCTCCCAAGGATACTTAAATCTTACCTTCCATTTAGAAAAGACAGCTTATAACTGCAGAAATAAATCATGGGAGGTAGCTGTGTGAGGAACACTGCTAGGTCATTAAACATCTAGTTCTCATGACCTAAGTTTGCAAAATGGCATACTAACCTGAGATCTTTATTAAAGCAGAAATGTTCCTACATGTCTCCAGAACATAAAGGCCTCATTTTTTAATGCCGTTAATCAAGTTTGGACTTCTTGGAAAACTCAGAGAAAATGTTTTGACCATATCACTTCAGGCCCGAGGAAAAACACTTTGCAGGAAGGCAGATGAGTATCCTCATATCAATTTTCTACCTTATAAAATCTCTTGGTTTTTGAGTTGATAGCATTCTTAACGTGAGATCTGGTAACAGTTGGATTTGCTTACATTGAAAACACTTGAGGATGTGAAACTTTTTTCCAGATGAAGAAGTGTGTGAACCTGGGTCTCGCTTTGAGAGGTTTTAGTGGAATCTGCTGTTTCTTTCTCTGAGCCTGCTCACACAGAGCTTTTTGAGTTAAGCATTCTCCTCAGCTCAGTTGACTTATTAGCCTCTGAGCCAAAGTGATATTTAACCACCATAAATGGTAAATGTTGCTGAGGCAGCCCTTCCGCACGGCTCAGACTGGGCATTAGCTGGCAGCTCACCACATGATGCTGGCAAACAGATTCCTGCAGGGTAATTAAACCTCCTCTAAGACTAAACACTGCAAGTTGTGTGCGGCGTTGGGAACATAAGGCAGCAAACTCTTGGTGCATCCTCGACTTGTGACCACTTTTAACCCTCGCCCTGTGCTGCAGAGTTACTGCACTTGGAGGGGCAGTAGGACATGTTATATGTGTATATATATATATATGTGTGTGTGTGTATGCAGTGCTGACTCTGCCTCAGATGGGGGCTGGAATAGCCAATCTTCGAAAGTTCCTGCTAAACTCAGTTATTGTGTGATTCTGTGCAGGGCTGAGCATGCTGAAGTCCTGATATTTCAACAGGAGATGTCAGCATTCTGCAGCTCACTTGAAAACATCTTCAGTACATCTGGGTAGGCAAGTTAATAAGAAAATTTACCAGAATAGACAATGCCCATAAAATGTTAACAGTTTTGACTACAGGCTGTGTCCAGTTTTTGGAAACCTTAAAGTTTGCATCCTGATCTGGATTTTCTTCTTCACTTCAGTGTAAACAGCAAATTTGGGGATAGGCATGCCACAGTGCAGTTATTGATTATTTTATTTCTTCTCTCCTATTGCATAGATTTATCCACATCTTTTACCCTACAAAGTAATTAGTTGGTTGCATAATTGCAGTTAAACTGGTACAAGTGTATTTTATAATCAATTGGTAGTAGGTTAACTGTTCAGTGCAGCACAAATTTTCCACTTTTTCTTTTAGATATACACCTGCAATGCAATAACTCACCCATGCTTAACAATATAGAGGTGTTTACAATTGTGCTCAATCCCCAACTTCTGCTTCAGATCTAGGTTTTAAAAAAATCAAGTGTATTCTGCCTTAGGCCCACAGCTAACATTAAGAGTCCTCTTGCAATAATTTCCAGTCTGCAGATATGCAGATTTAAAATTTATGTAAGGCCATTTTAAAACCTGGATTGAGAAAACTCAAATAATAGGAAAGCATTTTTATCACCTTATGTTTCTATTAATGCAGGTTAATGAATAATCTGAAGTTTGATATAGTCACTATAGATAGGTTGCCTTATTATTGATTACACAAATACTGGAAAACAGAATAAGAGATTAATGGAAATAGTTGTGTGTCTGAGGTAATAAATCTCTTCCCATTGCCATCCAAATATGCTGAGAATTTGTGGGGTTTTTTTCTAAGAAATTGGAAGAGTTTAAATTCTCCTTAATCTCTGGATTTAATGCACTAGGACGCCTTTTTAAACATAGGCTTGGTTACTTATTGGAGGGTTTTTAAAATTAAAAAAAAAAAAAAAGAACCCTTAGGGGTAAGGGAATGCTGTGGGAAAAGCCTGTATTCCATTTGCTTTGTAGATAATATATGTGGGTATATAAAGGACCATTTAGATGCGTTGCTTACTATTTCTGGGCTGCCAGGCTGTGTTTCCCACTGAGCTGTGCATTTTATTACTTGCTGCCTCCCAACATTCATGCATATTAAAGCCTGAGGAAAGGCAAAAATCTAAGGAACCATGAAAGTGGGATCATTGTGGTGGACTTTTAAATCTATCACCCTGTGTAAAGCATTGTCAAAAGCCTGTGGAAATTACACTGCCCACCAGAAATGCCTTACATGGGCTTACAGGTTGTGCCAGACCACAGCTCTGTGTGAAAACTGTTCTCTGTAAGTAGTGCTTGAGAAAATCATAGTTCTCTTCTGTATTATCTTGCATGATTTGACCTGCATGAAATCAACAGCTGTGCTTAAAAAACTCATGGCAGCTTTTATAAGCTACCATAAAGTAAACTAGTTGCGCAGTCTGAAAACAAGTTATTCAAATGTACCTGTGTTTCATCAAGCCCACCCTCTGTTGTGCTCTCTGATGTTCCTCCTGAATTGCCTTGATGTGATCCAGGTGGGGGGAATTGAGTGCACCAGCAGAAGTTGATTGGGGAAGAGAAAAGAAGGGAGAAAATTAACTGCCTGGGGTAGAGTTTTTCAGTCACTGTGTGTTGACTTACATTCCTTGTTTTCATTCTTAGAGGTGAACCTTGAAAGCAGTAAGAAGTAAGAGTGATGAGGGAGCTATTAAATGGCTATAGGCGATTAGAGAGCATTAACATAATAGGAAGAGAGAGATTGGATGTCCTCTTTTTCACATCTAGTGGAATAAGCTTGGGCTGTGTAGATACATAATGGAGTCATGCCCTTATGCTAATGTCAAACAAAATTTTCCTTAGATTCCTGATTTCTTTTCTAGTGCCAGATGTGCTGTATTTTTGTTGTCTGTAATTTTGGCAGCAAAAATACCCTGTGGTGTTAAGAAAGAGGATGTTTCAGCCCGGAGCAGAGTGATGTGCAGTATCTGAGCTGGGAGCTTTACCTCTGCTTTCTTCCTTTTCTTCTTTCCTCATGCCCTGGGCTCTGAAGCCAGCTCTCACTGAGAACATATGGATTTTGAACCCCACGTGGTGAAAGGGGCTTCAGAGGAATGAGGGAAAGCAAGCCCTAACACAGGCCCAGTGTTGGGTGCAGCTTGCTCATTTGTGTCCTGTCTTTCTTATCTGCTTGCCTGCTGCTTTCCTTGTGCAAGCCACAGATGTTATTCCTGGTGGGTGAGACGAGCAAGTAGCTACATGTGGCCAGGGAATGGGAACCTCTGTGGTTGTTGCACTTTCTGAAGCTACCCTTTTTGCAAACAGTTTCTGGGGTTTGGTGTATGGTTTTCCTTGTAACACTTTCCTGTTGAAATAATTAGACAAGTGTTTTCAAAAGGAAGTAAAATCAGGCAGTATCTTTTCACCATAAATGAGGAGTTATTTACTTAAAGTTGAATGAGAAACATCCCTTCTTTTCCCTCCATAATCAATTTGGTTGCTGTTTTTCCAAACAAGACCTGTAAGTGCTAAAATTGAAGAAGTCCGTAGGTATATTAATATAAACTGTGAAAATGCACAGCACTGCTATTTAATCATAAAATTGTGAAATGTTAAAGCCATCATCAGACAAACACTGAGTCACTGCATGATGCTATATCATAAATAAACAACTAAAAGCATTGACAAGCTTCAGAAGAATTTGAAAATAGTTAACATTCAGGCTTTATAATTCAGCCTCTGCGTGATTGTATCAGTCCCTTCCGAGAAAATGCAATGATTTTAGAGTAAGACTAAATGAAACTAAATAACATATCTAAAATTGACTGTGCTGTGTTGTTGAAAACATCTGCAAGAAACTAAGGTCTGTAGGTAATTTTAATTTTTTTTCTAAGCCTAGACATCCACAATATCAAATTTTAAGTAAAGGAAGAAACACTGCATGAAATGAACCCCTGTGGTTTCTTGATGAACAAATAGCATTTATGGATTAGAACTAAAGTCTTTTTAATTATTGCTGCCAAGTCAAGAAACATCAGACTATTAATAATCTGATTAAGCTGTTGGTACAATAAATGTATGCTACTGATCAGTACACACTTCTGAATAACCGTAGCATAAGATTAGAGATCCCTATTAAAAATACATATTTTGAAAGTAGGGGAGAATGCTTGTTTTGAAGAGAGCCTGTTCAAGTTACCATGGAGTCAGACTGATTAGCCATATATTTTTTGCAACCTGAATGTCACACAGTTGAGTGGGAATACTGGTTGCCTTAGCCATGATACCTTCTAATTTTTAATTTTAACTTGCTAATGGAGCTCTTACATACAACAGATTTTGTATCTGTTGGTAAAGACATGTCTTCATTGTCTGTGTGCTCCAAAGAACATCAGCAACAGACAAGCAGATGTTTTCACTCCTGCTTACACCAGGTATTGAGAAATCAGGTAATGTTTCAAGGACTAAATCAAAGTGTATGTGCATTTGTATGTAATAGGTTTACAAGGATAGGAATGTTTTCAGAAAATTGCTCATGTTTCTGTCTCAGGACTAAGCCTCAAGTTTTCAATATTTCAGACTTAATAATCCCTCTTAGTGTTCTGTGTGATTACATTCAGTTTTCCCTATTGAAATAGCTCTTTTGTCTCTCCAGTAACTGTTCTTGTACTGTTAAACTTGCATTCTTTTAAGTTTTTTACTACTCACGTACCACAGACTTCTGGTTTTTTGAGATTTGCCATCGTAAGTTTCTGTTTAAGCACAGACCTGGTCTTCATCCAAGAGATCAGCACAAACCTCTGCAGTGCTTAAATTCAGTGTAAGCACTATTATTTTTTTTGAAGTTTTGTGCAATGGTGAGGCAGGTTCTGTTCCCCTTCATTTCAGTTTGACAGCTTCATTGACAAGGAGTGAGCACTGATCGGTAACAATGGCAAGTTGGTTTTCATCCTTTAATGCTGCAGGTCACTCTTTTAGGGGTGGAGACCTGTGCCCCCACTAAATCTTCATAATGTCACTCATATCAATAGGTCTTCTCTCCAACATCTGCCTGAGGTAACTTAGAAACATTGAGGCTTAATGTCTTTTGTAAACCCGCTGGGTTTGTGATTCATGTATGCAATTACTGTGAATTATTTTGCTTCCTTTTAATGTTTATGCAGCTCTCTGTAAGAAGGTGGTTTTATTCCAATACATGAATCTTTCATTTCTGCAGCACATATTTTGGAGGAGTTAGCATTCCTGAAAAATTCCTTTTGGGAAATGAGTTTTCTCTGTTCCTTCTGTAGTTGCTCACACATTTCTTTTTAATAAGATGAGGATGTTATGCTGTATTGTCTTCCTAGATTATAAAAATCTGTTTATTTAGACTACATGCAGCAGTCAGGTCAGTGTAATAGAGCAAAGAGCCAGTTGTGAGGGATGTGGAGAGCTGCTCAGACTCAGTGCTGTTTGTGCCGGGCTCTGCTGGAGGCAGCTCGGTCTGGGTGGGAGAGTTGCTGCCACAGCCACTACAAGCAAATTGATCTCCTGGTCACTGTTAGCTCTTGTTATCTGTCCCTCTCTGAAGACCTGAACTTTTCTAATCAGAACCCAGGTCTGTTTTTCTGTTGGTTTAGAGCCACACCTGTGTTTTTGTTTTCATTTCCCTTCTTTCCATTTATTACATACATAGATTTGCAATGTTATTAATTATTTCAGTAAAAGGGATAACAGGAGCATTTTTTTTTCTTGTGCCTCCTTCTGTCCTACTATTTTCTTGATTTTTTTTATCTTTTCCTCCTTTCTTCATCTTCTTTTCCTCCCTTTTTCCATTATATGGGTTCTGCTTTTCCCCACAGGCCTGTTCCACTTTGAGGGACAATGGGATTTTCTGCAAGGCATCAGAGCAGTGAGGGACCGTGTGCTGACATTGCCTGACACAAACAAGCAGTTGTTTGGAGCCCTTTCCCTGAGTAAACATCACAAAACAGAGGGATATGGTGAACCACAGCAGTTTATTGCTGTAGATGAAGTTTCACCCACCTTCCTGGCTATTTTCTTTACAGCATTGGTCACTTACAAGCAGGTGCTGTGGGAAGCTCTCAGACTGATCAGTATGGTCTGATGGTGAATCAGACACTTGGGAGCAGCAGGACCGTGACACTGGTCCCAGTGGGTCTCAGTCAGGTCCTGTGTTTCCATTCTCACATGAATCAGTGTCTCACTGCTCAGTGCCAAGAAAAGACCTACAACATAAGCCAGCGAGACAAAATTTTGGCTAGAAAAACCTTTGCTAGAGAAAAGGAAAAACTTCCCCTCCAGGCAGCTTCCAAATTTACACTGAGCTCAAATTACCCTGGGACAAACTTAACTTTTTGCCTCCAGGAGGTTCAGTGGGCTTGCACTGGTGTTTTTTCTAATCACCAATTTTATCAATTGTGGTTTTCCTCCAGCCTGGCACTTTCTGTTGCTGTAATACTATTTCAGATGTTTTTGATATACCTTTGAAAATTTAAAAGGTGGGAATGAGCAAAATAATGCTATTTTCATGTATGGCTAGAACGTAGGGTTGGCATTTTAAAGGCAAGACGTAAAAGGTCTGAATACAAACCAAACAAATCAAGAAGTGTATCCAAGTGACCGATAAATATTTATGACTTCTTACATTTGGTCATGATCACTACTTTGGCTTCAGAGCTCTCTTTGCTCAGGTTTGTAGAGCAGGATTGTGTTTCCTGTACCATGTAGATCACAGCTAGATGGTCTTGCTTCATAACCCCCGAGTCCAAGACTACTGTGGAAACTGGAAGCAACATATCACAGATAGATTTTATTTTTAAGAGTGACTAATTTAATTCCAGCACTCAGCATTTGATTTTACAGCCTGAGAAGAAAAAAAAAAGTCCTAATCCAAGTTTGTTTTGTGATATAAATTGATAACCTCAGCTTTCACCTCTCCCATCATCAATCAGTTGCCTAAGTGAGATACAGGAGAGGAGTGTGGTGAACTCAAATCTCTTTGATATTGGCCATCTAACAAATTAAATGATTTGTAGTTTCTTACAGAGTTACAAATCCTGTATTCCTGTGAGTTTACATTTTTAATTCATCCATCATGAGAATAGCAACTGGCAACATACCTTAAGACCTTTATGTGAGCTTAGCAGTGATTAAAGGCATTGACTTGTTGGTTACAAGTTGTTGTGTTGTTTTGGGGTTTTCTCACCTGAGCTTGTGTATTTTGGGAAATTGAGTGTAATTTCTCAGTAATACTCTAGGATATGTCTTAACTGTGATGTAAGAGGATACCTGGAACAAAGACAGTTCTATTCTCATTTTTTGTCTTTCAGCTTGGAATACTGGCAAATTAAAACAGATCTATTGGGTAGTTTCAGTTATTTTTGCCTTCTGAAAGCTGAAACAAAACCACTGTCTCAAAATCATGTTGAATCTAAGGTCAATTTGTCATGAAAATTCCAGTAAGAGACCCTTTTTATTCTTTTTTAACTTCACAGAAAAGAAGAGCAGCAAGAAGGCAGAAAGTGCACAGGCTGCCAAGTTAAACAAGACTTTTGCACCTATCTTCCTTAAGGGCCTGACTGACCTCAAAGTCATGGATGGAAGTCAAGTGATAATGACTGTGGAGGTATCAGGTGTGTAACTGTAGGACAGGGTTATTTAAAAAAAACTTCAGTCCTGCTGTGAAATCTGTGGGGGTTTTCCATCTTTTTAGCAGGTATCTTTTCATTTGGAAATAATATTTCTAGGAACCAGTTCCTTAAAAGCTACATTTGTCTAACACGATCTTTAGGGGGATGACCATTGTCCAGTGTTAATGTGTTCAGACCTGTACAAGTGTTTCTTTATTGGAACGATACAATAATGTAAGTTTATTACTGGGTTCTGCTGTTGAACTAAAACTAAATCTCAGTGGATTTTTAACAGCTTTTTTTGTGAACTGAGCAAGACTGAATTCTTGTCAGCTGGAGTAAGATTAGTGCTGTAGAAAAGAGCAGTCCTTGGATGAGCTTTGGTAACAGAAACTCTTGATCACCACCTTTGTGGGGTCTAGAACTCATTCTCCCTGTCTGGTGTATACATGCTTCCCTTATTCATTTCTATTTTAACTGTAATAAGACTATTCCACATTACAGAGAAAGAATTAATGAAATTCCTGAATGTTTTGAAAATGAAATTGCAGAATCAGGTGGCAAAAAAACAATCAACCTTATTAATTTTCTTAATCAACATGTGGCAGGTTTTTGTGTGTCTCTGATTTTTGTTGTTTCCTAATTTGCAGCTAACCCACCTCCTGAAATTATCTGGCTGCATAATGGGAAAGAAATCCAGGAGACAGAAGATTTCCACTTTGAGAAGAAGGGCAATGAGTACAGTCTTTACATCCAGGAGGTGTTCCCTGAAGACACAGGCAAATACACCTGTGAAGCCTGGAATGAAGTAGGAGAAAGTCAAACCCAGGCTACGTTGACAGTTCAAGGTATAAAGTTCCTCTACACCTTACAAAATGCTAAAAGGAAATAATTCTAATGTGCAAGCTGAGTGTCTATTTAAAGTACATGAGTGTTTATAAGGTTTGCTGTGAAGGATGCTATGAGTTCTCAGTCTCTGCATCCGAATTAAAAAGGATATTGAGCAGAAGCAGCTTTAAAAAAAAATCTTTTCACTCTGGAACATCATGTTACTATTTCAAAAATGCATTCCTGAGTCCTATTTCTAGGGACAGCGCTAAACTTCTGCTAAATGCAGCTGCAGATTATAGCTATCAAGCTTACTTAGCTATGGACTTGAAATAAACTTTTTAATTATGTTTTTATTTCTGACTGAAGCCCTTAGTACTTGGAAAGGCTGTCCAGGAGTGAGGTATCCTGGCTTTAATGTTACCATTGTATTGGTAGCAGGTGAGGAACACATGATTTCTGCAATATGAGAACTAGCTGCAAAAAATTTGCCTTCAAATCCCCACATAAGATGTAAATCCCACACTAAACACTGAGGTACCTGCAAACTTCCTATGACTGGGCATTCACTACCTTTGTGACAGGGGATTTCATCTAATCTTACTGTACGCTGACATTTTCTCATAGTCATTACTGAGAATTATTGGAAATTAGTGAGACACTTTTGTTATTTTTAATGTAAAGTATCTTATCTGCAGTATTTGAGAGAACTGTGCCTCCAGGGATGGGTCTGCAGTCTGCTGTCGCTGTCTGCTCTGAATTCAGACCTTCCCCTATCCTCTAAGCCCTCTTGAGATCTAACCTCAGGGTCAGTCTTCTATATTAAATGCAATTTTATTCAATGTTAATGATGATTTATTACATGAGCTCTCAACTGCACAGCAGTCATAGTACTGTTACTTTCCCTTAAAGCTATTCCTACCCATATTCTCTGAGGACAAATCTCCAAGACTCCTTTTAGGGCAGCTTTAAAGTCCCTTTGTTTTGCTCTTAATATAAGCCCGGATCAAGCCAATAAAGTGTCAAATAAGTGATTAATTTGAGTATGAACACAAGTTATTTCCAAAATTAAAGCCTGACCTATTTTCAGATTTAAAACTTACACTCTGCATGTCCAAAATAACTTTCCTTGCCTGTGATTGCTTTCCCTGAAATTAGTTAGCTTAGTAGTTACATTCAAACTTGGCATTTTGTTCTGATTTGTGATCTGTGTTTGTAAACTGCAGAACCTCAGGATGGAATTCAGCCCTGGTTCATCAGCAAACCGAGATCAGTGACAGCAGCTCCAGGACAAAATGTCCTTATATCCTGTGCCATTGCTGGAGATCCCTTCCCCACTGTTCACTGGTTCAAAGATGGGCAAGAAATAATGCCAGGAGCAGCATGTGAAATCCTGCAAAATGAAGACATCTTCACACTGGTCTTGAGGAATGTGCAGTCTCGTCATGCAGGGCAGTATGAAATTCAGCTCAGGTATGTTTGCTGGGAAGAACCTTTTTCCCTTGGAGCAATTAGTTACATTTACCCTCTAATTGAAATTCCCACCTGAAGAAAGGAAGAGTTCCGTTCTATTCATGTGAAACATTAAGGTACTAAAGGAGCAAAATCTTTCTGAGGGATGAAAAGGACTAATAAAACTCAAAGAGGAAAGAGAAAGCACAAGGAGAGTGAGCAAAGAAAGGACAAAGAAGTATGGTTTTCTTTTGGTGTCCTGAAAAACAGGGCCTTGTGGCAGCAGTGTGGAAAGTGTCATTGCTTTCTAGCAAGGGAAACGATAATCAGTATCTTGAGTTTGGAGCTATTGTTTATCATTTTTGGTATCTCTCTAGGTATTTGTAAGGATGCCTGCTTCCCATGGGAACAACCTGACCAGGAAGGGCTGTTGCACAAGATTTTGATCCATACCTTTAATGGAAAAAAGTGTTTCCTGGCCATGTTTGAAATGCTGGAATTTTGTATGCAAGTTGTATTCCCATTTTTCTGCCATATCTCTGAAATGAGAACCCCTATGCTTTGAACGTCTTGTCATTCCTACAAAACCTGGAAGAGGTGTTTTGAATTGAATTTTATTTTATTCTGGTAAAATAACTGTCCTTTAAATAAAGAATCACATTTGCTGGTTCTTTACGCTGTAGAAAGTGCCACAGCATTTTCCACCTCCAGTGGTGAAGATTGGGTGTAAATATATCATGGATGTGATTATAGAAATCACACTGTACAACTTTAAACTGATGTTCATTCTATGCTATTTACTGTGCAGAGATGTCTTGCCTTACTTGGCTAATATTTGTGGCTTTCTTTATTAAAATTATTTCGTCATCACGGAAATTCAAATCCATTGCACTGAAAGAAAATTTCCTGCTCTGCTCCACACACTAACATTTTAGTCCAGATGGATTAGTCTCAACTGTCCTTTGCCTGCTTGCAAATAAATTACTCATGTCTCCTTAACACAAAGGTAGGAGGGCAATTCTTAATACATTCCATGCATTTAGCCTCTGAACAGTGAGTTTAATTTTTTATAGTTAGTTTTATTTTCCAACCAGTGTGACCCAAATGATGGATGTGCCACTGTGTAGTTGCCTACTTTGAAGGTATGTTTCCACAGACTACCACAGGCAGACACAGAGTAGCTTCAGTAGTATTTTTGTATTTAAACTTAGTAATTTTTAGTAATACTTTAGTATTTAAAGTCCAACAAGGCACTCACTTTTCATCAGAAAAAGGTGCTTTAGAAAATTACAGCTCTTGAATATCAAGATCTCCTACAGTGAAGTATTTCTACACTTAATTTCAAATCTTATTACTAACTGTGTAGATAAAGCCATATCTGCTGTGACCTTGCAAATAAGTTGTTCAGTGGATTGAGGCCCTTGATAGTCTGCAATAAATTGGGAACTGGCTCATTTCAGAACAACTGGTTTGTTCACAATCATCCCAGGTCATCTAGGATGTTACCAATGCTGATTTTTGCAGGTCATGTCTGCATAAATCCTTGCATCTGTGTCTCGGGGATCAGTGGTGTTTCTGACTCTCAATATCCCTGGTGGGATCAGAAATGCCAGTTCAAATTCCCTGAGCTCAGTAACCTCTGTGGGAGAGAGCAGAAGCTGTGAGAGGTGCCACCTTCCGCTGGGACATTTCCACATTTCGGTGTGTGTGCCATGGGCATCTGCTCCTGTGATATGCTGCTGGTTTCACCTGAACTGAAAGAGAGTGAGATATTTCAGCAAAACTTCAGGGATGGAAGAAGGAGAGAGGACAGAAAGAAGAGCCAGGAGGGCTTTGTGGAAGACTTTGCTGGGGCTGATGTAGGAAAGTGGCAGTGATGATCAGGTGTGGTTGGTGATCACTCAGGCCAAACTCGTCACTGGAGACATTTTTCAAAGTGGAAACCTGACAATATCCTGACTCTTGAATGTACACTTAGAAAATAATCTCAGAAAATCAGCAGATGAGAACAATTTTGTGGGAGGGTGAGAAAAAGTAATGTAGCCAGAAAACAACACAGCAGATTACATGTGAGTTTCAGTTATTCCCTAATCCTTTTACTGGAGATCCCACAAAGATCAGTGCATTCATGTTGGCTTTTCCTAATCCACAATGAGCAAAACTGTGCTGCAGTTAGAGCAAAGGGAATGCTGATACCTCATTTTATCCTGCTGTCATTTATAAAATTCCAGTTACTGTTCAGGGAACAAAAAGCCATATGCTTTTAGGTAGCTGCTTGTGTACAATGACTAACAGAGAAGTAATGGCCTGGGGAATATGCAAGGAGCCAAAAGTCAGCTGTATAATTTCAAGTTTGCAAGAGACCTAAAATAATTTTCAATACTAAATAGACTTGTCTAAATAGCTGTCAAACTGTCTGCATTTGTCTTGAATACTTGATTGAGAATTGTTTATATACTCAGAAACAGTCTTAACTACCTGAGAAGAGAGCTGCATTTAGTGGCTTCCTCTCAAAAACGCCTACCAAGTCCATTAAAAGTATGGAATAACTGAGGAAAGACAAGTCAATTCCCTGAAGAGTTTATAGAGGAGTTGGCAGTATAATATTTTAAAACATAATCATTTCCATTTCAAATAAAATGTGCATCTCCTTTTCACATATTAATTTTAGAAGCATGTTGCAAAGCTGCTTTTAAGGAATCACTCCTTCAACTCCCTTAATTTCATCTGGGCGTGGTTTCCTACCAGTGTCAATTATTTTCCAATTTTCTTCTCCAGTATTCTTAAATTCTAAATTCTATCCTAATACCTCCGCTACTCTCCTTGTGTGTTGGCTGCTCACAAATTAAATATTTAGTCTTAAAAACGTGGGTTTAACAAAAGATGTGTTTGTCCCTTGCTAGTTCTTTCTCCTTTAATGAGAGTGAGCTGACAAGGGTGTGTGGCCTCGTGTGATCCTACAGTGATCCAGCAGTGATTGCTCACTGGCTTTCTGTCTTACCATCCCATAGCATCAGTTGGAATACAGTTTTGTTTTGCCTTTTACTATTTAGCAGACTGCTGTGTTTGACTTTTAAGAGAGAAGTCATTGTACTCTCTCCTGGTCCTTGCTTTAAATCTACACAAACCTCTGCTTCCTCAACATTTGTATTTTTCACTTTAATTGTTCTAATAATGTTCCATTGAGCCTGTTATGTCTCAAGCCTAGAGGAATGGTGTTGCATAAATATAAAAAGAACAGATTTACCCACTACTGAAGTTCATCCATTGAAATTTGCCCATTTTACAGCCTGCAAGATGCTTGAAATAAGCCCTTTTTTAACTCATAAAAACACAGACATGTCTTTCCTCTCCCATCCTTCGCATCCTTCCAGTATGACTTCTCCACATTCTTGCACACAGTGTGTGCATCATAAAGGGAGATGTAAGCAAAGAAACTGTGAGAACTGGGCAGAGACTGTTAGATGAGCAAAACCTTTATAGCAGCACAGTCAACATCAGAGACCTCACAAATCCTCCTGCAGTCCCTTGAACAAATCATCTGCTTTGTTAACCTTTCTCTTTGCCCCCACTCCATCTTCCATACAAGTTTGGTTAGTGTTGATTAGTCTTTATTTAGAGATTTGGAAAATCTGCTTCAATTCAGAGGTAAATATTCATTTTATAAATCAGTAGTACCTCAAATACTCTGCAATTCAGGTCATATAAAGAGCAGTTGACAGATTACATTTCATTGCACTGAACAGCAAATCAGTTCTGTCTTTCTGTAAAATACAGTTTGAAAACCTTGTTTTCTGCTATCAACACATTGTCTATTTTTAGACAAGAAATCTGTGACCCCTTCTTGTTCCATTCTCCCCCTCAGTGCTGTAGAATGCAAATAAAATGATTGGTCTTTCACGTATAAAAACCTTTTGGCAAAACATTCAAGTGAGGTAAATTAGTGCATCCTCTTTGAAGCCAGTAGAGCTGCTCTGCTTTATGTCTGCTGAAGTTGTGATGTTGTGATCCAGTAGATTAGTTGCTTTCTTTGGGGTTAAAGCTTCATGGAGTCTGGACTTTCTCTCCATTTAACTCACAGGAAAGTTGCAAAACCTCCTTCTGAGGATTTGCAGTTACCTGCTCTGAAGCACCAGCTATAACTGGGGATCAGCTTCACTGCCCCTTTGAGTTCATTCTTCAAAAAATATTAATTTGCTCTTCAGTATTTGTTTCCCACTTGGTAGGCTGGTAGGAAATTTCAGTGTGTCCCCCAGCTATACTTAAAAGTGCTTTTTCTCTTGTTCCTCCAAAGAGTGCTTCCTAGGGACATGCAGACAATAAGACTAAGGTTCAGTGAAAATATTTGAGTAGATTCTGCCAAGAAACTAGTATTTCAAGATATTTTGAACATAAAAGCCATTCCAGGGAAAACTGATCCCACAATAGGACAGAGAGCTATTTTTATAACTGCCTCAGGCTTTGCAGCTGGGGTTTTATTTGTTTTTGGTGTTGGTTTTTTTTATTATTATTATTATTATTCCTTGACATTTTGAAGATAAGTCCTGTGCATGAGTATTCTACAGAACAGTCCTGCAAAAGTCAACACTTTCAGGCACTTCTTTACAGCATAGCTCCTAAGCATAGGTTTTCTCCATGTCTGTCATTATTCCAGAATAACAGAGGCACTGAGATCTGTCTGTGTCTGGGGTTTTGTTGATAAAATGCCAACATGGAGAACCTCAAGCTGCACAAGTAATATTGTTATGGCCAAGATTCAAAGCAGCAGAGACATGAAAGGCTTGAAGATGTGCTGGTGAACTGCAAAGCTCTGTTTTTTTCTAACTGCCCCTGTGCATTTTTGCCTTGCCTAGATTCTGGAATTGCATAAACATGAAATTATTTACCAAGTTTCCAGAATTATTCTTGATTGAATTGAGCATCTAAACCACCCAGTCCTTCTTAGTTTTTCTTGGCTTGTTTCTCTTTTTCCATCTTGTGATCTCCAAGGTAGGTCTGTGTTTTTAACTTACCTTTCTAGACTCTTGACACTGAATTCAGAAGACAAAAGTATGTTCTCCCTCCTCCTGAAATCCTCACTTTGATTCCAGTGGGAGCAGGACTTGCCCTGAAAAGGCTACACTTTTAAACAGGGATGTGATGAATCAGTCACAGATTCAAGGTTTGTATCCAGTAGTCTAGTCACTAAAATCACAGCCATTCACTTCAATCAGAAATCATAATTAAGATCAAAAATCTACCTTCTGAATCATTTTTCCATCTAGGTGCTTGTGTGCCCCGCTCATGCCAATATTTTTAAGTGCTTCCCAAGGTTTTAAAAATAGAAAGAACAAAATGCTGTCCTGCTTTCTTACCCCACTCCTTTATTTTCCAAGCCCTTACTTTAGAAGGGTTCACTTTGCCTTCCTTATTTGCTTCTTTGCATATGTGAAGAATTTGCAGAGGGAAGGATGCTTTGCAGAAATAGGTCCTGCAGAAATGCTATTATTCTTCACAGTGGTCAGGACCACATCCAGTATCCCCAGATTCCTCTCCTGGGACAGTGCTGTCTCTGTTACTTCAACCTCTCCCACTGGTGACACAATTCTTGTGGGCAAATATTTTTGCCATATGATCATGACAGAAGCTGAGGAGTGGTGCTTCACTATTTGATGTTTGCTGTAAATTGTCTGTACTTCAGCAAGCATGGCTTCTCCTTTGTCAGCTTTGGGTTGGTT
The DNA here is from genome assembly GCA_013399695.1 of Formicarius rufipectus. Lineage (NCBI taxonomy): Eukaryota > Metazoa > Chordata > Aves > Passeriformes > Formicariidae > Formicarius > Formicarius rufipectus. Next base: position 3,661,328 of record VXAU01001099.1, on the reverse strand, counting down.
TAAAGTCCTGAACAAGAGGGATCTTCTGCTAAACCAACAGCCTGCCAACAGCTCTGCAGCACTGGTGAAGGAGCAGTTCCAGAGCGTGGCTGCTTTTCTTATAGGCTTCTGAGAAGCAGGAAAAAAAGTAATGAGTTTCAATAGTGGCAGAAGGGGCCAATTTGAAGTGCATTGTTTGAAGACAACAGGTTTTCAGCAATGTTGGTGCCCTGCCATGGTTTTGATGCCAATCGGTATGTTGGGAGGAGATGACATACTGTTCATTGTATTTATCTTTCCATTTGTCTTCTTTCTATTTCTCTTTCTTCCAAATGGAGGCCACACAGAAGAGGAAGCAAGAATGGCAGTCCTCCAGTGCAGGGCTCAGTTAAATACTCTCTGCATTGACTCGGATCCTCTCCTGCCATTTGGACAATTTATGTTTGGTATTCAGATGTTATCTAGTTTTTTGTGCTGAAGGAAATAAGGGTTGTGGTTTCAGTGCTGTCCTCATGGGTTGCCTTCAATAGCAGTTTCTCATGGACATATTTCGACTTATTGCATGTAAAAGTGTTGAAAATATTTCTATGGTTTCTTGTTATTAATATTTTTATGGTCAGGTAAGATAAGTTCCTACCAGCAGGGCCTTTACTTTGCAATCCAGTTACTTTGGTCAAACCCACCAATGCAGTCGTGGTGTTGAAGCTTGATTTTCATATTAGGCTGATCCACTGTTTCTTTTTCTAAAGCAATAGAAAGCAAGGGAAGTATGTCTGAAAAGGTGATGGCACTAACTGCTATTACAAAGACAAAACTTTGTGCAGCATCTGTGGTTCTGTGATCTGTGTTAATGATCTTGCCTACAGTGTGTCTTCACTGCAACTTGCAAATGGGTGAAATTATAGGTTTTTTCACACCCAACAGTAACATATCTAGGAATGTATTTCCATGCAGTTTGAAAAAAAAGGCCAGACAAGGTATTTATGGCAATCTAACAGGAAGACTGTCCCGAGTCCATGTTTTAAACTTCAGGGCTAAGTGAACTTGAGGTTGCTCTTATTTAGCAAGACTTCTTAAAGGAAAACACAGCTGGGAAAACCTGCCTCTCTTCCTCCCTCTCCCCAACACACATGTGGTTTGCTCATGTCCAGGAAATGTTTTCAGTAATAATTTCAGCAGAAATTATTTTTGTTCAAATAAGAAAAATCATCCAGGACTTTGTAGCCCATTCACAAGCTTATACTTTAACTGGGAAAGACAGAAGTGTTTTCACTAATAAAAGATATCTCTAGTGCTCAATCAGTTCACGTCTGGGTTTTTAATAGAAGTTACACAACTGCTGCCCTGGGGGAGTTAAATTTTGCTTTTGGCATCTCCTGTGAGCAGAGAAGAGCTGTTTGGGGCTGGAAGAATGATATATATCTGCGGGAGGGAGGGAGCTGCAGGGAGGGGGGAGCACTTTAAATGAATTCTTTAATGGGAGCCCTTTCCAGAAGGCATCCATGGTATTCCTCTGCAAAAGGAAGAATAAGTACTCAGCACCATATATGGTGACACTTTTATGTTTTTTAATATAAACATGTACAGGCTGGAGCAATCCATGTAGATAGTTTTGCTGATTGGTTGGGCCAGGGGGGAGGGAAGGAAACGAGACCCGGCTTTTAATATCTTAACATTAAAAAACTTAAGAGCTTGGCTTTGAATAAATAAACAGTAGGCATAGTTGGAAGGATTTTCAGCTTTGCAAAATAGCCCCTTCCTCTGTCTTGATTTTCCAGCTTTTGTATTTATTTTCCTTTAGCGTGTTTGTTTGCAGCTGTTTCATTCTGTAAATTGCTTTGATTTTTGTTCAGGGAGTATGTTGTTCCCAGTGCAGATAGCAACAGTTCAGTAAAAGCTCTTTGAGATAACTTGGCTCCAAATATGAGGGGACCAAATCCACTCAGTCCACTCAGTGCTGGCCCTAGGAAAGGAGGAGGCCACGCTGGGTTTGAGCTGCTTTAGTGCAACACACAGTCACTTAGCTCAGGCAAGTTACAGAGAGAGAAACCTCCTCTTCTGATTTCACTTAAATATTTCAGGAACCAAGTTGGAGAATGCAGCTGCCAGGTGTCTCTGATGCTGCGGGAGAGTTCAGCTTCCACAGCAGAAATGCTCAGAGAGTGAGTATTTTTCCCAGGGACTTGCATGGGTGGGTTCTATTTTTTGCTCTGTTAATTCCCTGCCCTTACAGACCCAGGCTGGCTGCTGTTCAACCTAATCCCCAAATGTGACCCAACAAATTGTTTTCATCATACAAGCTAAGCACATTGTACCAAGCCAGAGTAGAGGAGATCTTTTTTGTTTGTGCCCTTATATGGCTCCTGAAGTCATCATTGATGCAATAAACTAATGGAGTATGCTCCTCTAATCAACCTCCCCTTCTATAAACACATTTTGTTCCTGCTCTGAGATTGTTCCCTGACATTTTTAAACCAGCCCCTTTCCTGGCTCTCTCTTTCTTTTCTTTTTCTGATCATAGTGGGAGGGAAACAGCCAGCTCTGGAGAGCAAAGAGATGGTGGAGAACATGGTAAACTGATATTTGGTCGAACAAGTGGCTTCAAAAAGAACAGCAGTGCAACTAGAACAGCTGAGGAAGAGCAGGAAGACGTCCGAGGTGTGCTGAAGAGGCGAGTGGAGACTCGAGAACACACAGAGGAGAGCCTGAGGCAGCAGGAAGCTGAGCAACTTGATTTCCGTGACATTTTAGGCAAGAAAGTCAGCACCAAAAGTTTTTCTGAGGAGGAACTGAAGGAAATCCCAGCCGAGCAGATGGACTTCCGAGCAAACCTGCAGCGGCAGGTCAAACCCAAGACCTTGTCAGAGGAGGAGAGGAAAGTCCATGGTCCTCAGCAGGTGGACTTCCGCTCCGTCCTGGCCAAGAAGGGCACCCCAAAAACCCCCCTGCCAGAGAAGGTGCCACCTCCTAAACCTGCTGTGACAGATTTCAGGTCTGTGCTGGGCTCCAAGAAGAAGCCACCTGCAGAGAATGGCAGCGCTGGCACCCCGGCACCCAACACCCGCAGCAATTCGGAAGCCCAGAACGCGACCCCCAACTCTCCAGCCCCCCTTGCCAAACCAGCAGTGAAAAAAGAGGAGAAGAACGACAGAAACTGTGAACATGGGTGTGCAGTGGTGGATGGTGGTATCATTGGAAAAAAAGCTGAAAACAAAGCTCCACCAAGCAAGCCACCAGCGAGCAAAGGAACAGCACCCTCCTTTACAGAGAAGCTTAAGGATGCTCAAGTAGTAGATGGTGAAAAATTGGTCTTACAATGTCGGATTTCCTCTGATCCCCCTGCAGCTGTCACCTGGACTCTAGACAGCAAAGACATCAAGTCATCCAAGTCTATTGTCATCTCCCAAGAAGGTAAATTAATTGAATTACAAGCCATCTGGATGGCACACTGTTATATCTGTCTCTTGTTTAATGGTATTTAGTTCATTAAAGGCAATGCAATACTTTATTTAAGTCCTGTGCCAGTAACTGTTTCCAGATGAAGCTTTCTTGTTATTTCAGTGGAGTACACAAGGAACAATATTGTTTGACATTTCTTGCAGATTCCCCTTTAACAGCCTGCAGATGTAATTTTTATAAAGTTGAACTTCTTGCATTTTTAAATGCTGTTTACATTGCTAACGCTGTTTAAGGAGCTGGTACATGATGCTTATTTAAACTGAACTTTAAGGATTTAGAACATTGAAAACATAACAATATTATTACTGGTTTACAAATTCTAATTTAATTCTTTTGTATGTTTAATATTTCAGGCTTTTTATTGCAATGAGAAATACAGAAGCAAAGAGGGGTTGTGTCATAGAAAGAAATTACTACAACTTCAAGTTACATAGTTAAGATCAGACTTGAGAATTGATTTCCAGTTTATCTAATGCCCAACCACAGATACTTCTGTTGCTATTACAAGTACTGAAATATTTGAACACCACTGGCCTGATGTCTTTTAACTAACTTCAAAACAGTACACAGTTTGGTAAAAATCCTTAGAGAGACTTACTGTTTTCAAATTGAGTGATTCCTTTATATTCCACATGTTAGATAATCATATCCTACTAGACTGTTTTTTTTATGAAAGTTAATATTGTATCTAGACAAAATATATCTTTATTAAGACAAAAGTAGGGAGGACAACTGATAGCACAAAAAACCTTCTTCATATTTGTTTCATAAAACACTGAGACAGTTATCTGAAGAGTGACACTGTCTGGCATACTGTAGTAAAAAATTCATGTTCACAGTAAGACATATCTTGACACAGCAGTCTGCACTCTTAGTTTTGAATCTTTCTTCTTTCAATCCAGACTATTTTGTTACCAAATGAGGACCAAATTAATATGCACAGTGGTTCTGCACAACGAGTGGGTCCTTATGCAGTATTCCAAGCAGTGAGACACAAGCATTCTTCTAAAGAGAGTTCAGTCAGAAGCAACATTGTCTTCAGACAGAGAAGGGATACCCAAGTAGTGCATTAAGGGGATGCCAAAGTAATTAGATGGAGAAAGGGAAATGGTAGCAGGTGCACTGTGTCTGTAACATCATTTTATATTTTTTTATGAGTACATGATGATTTTCACCAGAGGGGACTGTGTAGAATAAGCATAAATGTCATGTACATAAGAAAAAGTTGACTGGTGGAAATGCCATCCTTGTAAAAAGGACTGACAAGAGCAGTCAATTTAGCCAGCCTTACACTGGAAGCAAGATTTCAAGGGTTTGCTTGAGAAGTTGTTCAGAGTGAAAAAGAAGTTATGCATCCTGAAGTTCCACGTCTCCTGTCAAAGTATGCTGGACAGACAGTGTCTCTGTACCAAAGCTTCTGAGCTATAGTGTACCCTCCTAAAATTCCAGAGCTTTAGTGTTATGGTGCTGCAGAAAGTTGTTTTCTTGACTGAAATCATCTGACTAATTGACTATTATAACCCCCCAACTCTATATTCACTCTATAGAATGGCACTGTGGAGCTGAGGCTCCAGTGGAGCTGTGTTTCCAGTGAGGTAACAGGAATGCCCTGAACCTGCCTGAGCTGGGCATGTGACTCATCCCATGCCTTTTGTCTGGGCGAGGTGACTCTTGGTCACAGCACTGCAGGGTGTCACACCTTAGCAGTGCTTTCCCCTGAGCTAAGGAACACAGGTGCCCCCTGCACAGGGAATCCTCTGCTTCGGGACAGCTCTTGCAGGAAGGGAAGAAATCGCCCTGATGTTCTGCGTGTAGCTGCACTATGACACTCAAATCATGCTTGGGTAGTCAGAGTTATCATCAGTGCCTCAAAGTCAGGCTTTCTTTTGCACGTATTTGCAGAGGACCTTAGAAATATTCCACAGGGCAGAAAGTTCTCTCCTTTAATGGACATAAATGGAATGAGGATTAGAACCACTTTTTTCTTAAACCTTATTACTTGCCCTCTGGTGCACTGAGGGGGTGCATTGCATGATGGTCAGTTTGGGGGTTTTCATGACAGTACCTGCTAACTTTGGCACTTGGAGAAGAATGTGTTGCTCTCCTATTGTAAGATCCCTTCATGCCAACTGTTAAGTAATTAACTAGGTATGCAGGATACTTACCTTAAGTAAGTTTCAGATTTCACAGAGATGCAGTTTTCCTTTTCCCTAATTAGAAACACATACATAGTTGAGGGAACCAAGGGAGGCGAAGGAATAATTGGAGATACAGTCTAAAATTAAGAAATAGCAATATCAGAATGAATATCAGTAAATGAATATCAGAATGAATATCAGTCAATACTGTTCAGTAGGGAAACTGTGTGGATTAGTCTCATATATAGTGTATGAAGCAACATCAAGCACAGAGAGCAATAATAAAACTGGTTGCAGTACTTGGCACCCCAAAGACAAAATCCCAGTTTCCATTTTTTGCCCCAACCACTGAAAATGCAGCTTTGCCTCACCTGCAGATGTCACGTCCCTCAGCAGCAGTGCCTTTGGCCAGCCTTGGGGCAGCATTTAATGGACCCCGGGGATAATCCCTTAGAATCATCCTCAGCTGAAAGAAGGTTGAGTCTGTGAGGAAGTGGAGGAATTCAGAGCAAACAGACCTAGCTCACCTTAGTGGCTTTAGATCTTGCAAAGCCATTTTTTATTTCTTTGGTATGATCTTACTCCTCTTGTTTTCAGCAACAAAATCCACTATGGAACAGGATAGGCTTGGTCTATTCTTAGCCATTTCACCAGCTGGTTTTGTGCAGCCATGATGTTTGGTGGTAACCACAGAGGGTTTTTTTTTCAGATTTTCCAGAGGTATCTCACAAAATAAGAACTTACTTGTTGTTAATGAGTTGGATACTGGAAAATCCTCTATCTGGAGTAAAGCAGATCTATCTGCTTCTTATCATAATGCTACCCCATTGTACTGTGGGCCACTGGCCTACAGACTGGTCAGTGTAAGTAATGCCTGAATCCACAGATGGCCACGTGTTTGTCTTTTGGAAATTGAAGTATTCCTCTCTGTCACTGCCAAATAGAGAGGAAGGGGAAAAAAAAAAAAAAAAAAGGCTCATCTCCTGGTGCCAAATATATTGTGAAGGTAAATACATAACATCTGGTTCCAGGAACATACCTCTTGATTAAACAGGTGGCATATTTGGCCAGGAAGGTCAAACTTAGAAGTGTACTTGTGTGTAACACATTCACAGGACAGGCAAACTGTGTAAAACCATGTCCCTTTATGCAGCCACTCACTGAAAATAACCGTCCTTGGCATATTTGTCTTAGCTGGTAGCAAGCCCTTCACCTGGGAACGGTGCTGCTCAGGGCTCTCCTCTGTGTTTGCAGTGCCTGACACTGCATTGCCTGCCCAAGGTGGTTGAGCCCTGAGAGTGCAGGAGAAGGGAGGGTGTCAGCCCTGCCCCTGTTCCTTTGGAGCAGCCTGAACACAAACACCAGGATCACAGCAGTCTCTGATGGGTTAGGCCTTTGGCAAATGAAAAACTAAGCCCTGCTCCAGAAAAGACCTTCATCTTCAGGCATATTTATGCAGTATTTGTGCTGTATTCTGGTAGGTAATCCAGGGCTTGCAATCTCTTCTGTGACTCCAGAGTGAAGTTTACATTAGCAATTAGAATCTGGGCAGCATTACACTCACAGCACATCTTCTCCCATTCCTTCCATTTTGCCTTTCAACTGTTAATATGGCTTTGTTTCCCTTTGAAATCATGAACATCAGTACTTGTTTTCCCACTTCTTTTAACAATTTCCCAAATAGTATTCTGTCAGCTGACTGGCATGAGTGATTTTTTGCTTAAAGTATCATTTCTTTAAGGTGAACTATTACACCATTTTTATTTTGTGAACATGGCTGACCTGGTACGATTTTGTTAATTATTTGATTTTATCTTTTTCTCTATTTAAACTAATCAGAGTGCAGTTATTTACATTCCTGGAACAGATACTAATATATTTTTTTACCAGTGAAATATCAAAACAGATATTACAGTAGTAACAAACAAACAAACAAGGGTACTCATAAATCAGAGCATTTATATGGACAAGCTAGATGGTGCATGGTTAAGAGGCAGTTGACTTTAATATGAGAGAATTCTTTATTTGAAGTTATGGGGAAATTTAGTTTAGAAAAATGTTTCTAAGAAGGCTCTAGCAGACATGACAGTGGAGTTAGACATATAAGGACTAAGCAGAAGTTTCCTCACACAGCGAACTCTTTAGAGCAGGACCCATTTTGTTTTACATTTGTACAGCACTGGCACATCTGTGCCCTGTGATAGTGTCCTGCTGTGTGACTCACTCTTGCATCGACAATCCACGTAGCAAAGCCTTGCATGGTTACAGGAATTGTTCTATAAGTTGACAGCAAAATGACTTTGCAGGCCGGAATCTGGACTAGACTGGAACGCTGGGATGCCCTGTGAAGACAAGTCAAAACTGCCAAACTTGCCATTTTTTAAGTCAGCTTGGTTTGCTTTTTTTAAGATAAAGTACCATGTGCCTATATAGATGGATGAGGAACTGCCTAATATAAACTGAGGTAGCAGTGATGGTGTAGCTGAGAAAATGAGTTTGTATTGCTTTGTGCAAAAGGGCATTTTTTTTCTTCTTAAGTATCTTGGCAGCATAAAGATTTGGTAATCTTATTAGCAATAATGCTTTAACAACTTTCTTGTGACTTAACTCCTAAATCTTCCTGTCAGTTGTGCGAGTTTGTCTGCCAGTCTAATTGGGATCTGCCAGGACTTTTAATTAACTTTTAGCAAATTTTGATGTGTCATTAACACAGCTCTAGGTAGTGCTGAAAGGAGATGGATTTTGCACCTTAAGAAAAGCTTCTTCAGAAAGTTTAAGGCCAGGGAGATCATCTGAGCATCAGTTCTGACACAACTCCATGTTTGTCACATGCCCCAGTTCCCCCTGTACTGCCATTTTTGTCTCAGTCTGCCTTCTTCTAGAAATGTATGTGGTGTAGTTTTAAATACAGCAAAAGAGACATTTGCTATAACCACTGGTAATTTATTTCAATGTCTAACCAGTCTTGTAAGAGTTTTGTTTTTAAATCAAGAAACAAAAGACTTGCATATTTCTAACTGGATAGAACAGCTTTGACTCTTTGACAAAGATATCCCTCTCTATTTTTTTTTTTTTTTATTTTTTTGAAACTTGACAAGTCAAGCTCCTACTGACTTTCTCCCCATGATGGAGTTCATCAAGCCCTTGGAGGTTTGGGGCTGGTTTTTTTGTTTTGTTTGGTTTTGGTTTTTTTGGTTTTTTTGGATCCCTCCTCCCCCGTTGGTGTGTGTTGGTTTATTATCCTATTTAGATACAGGCAGCAGAACTGTGTGTCAGTATCTCCACCAGTGAGATGGAGTTCACCATCCCATTGCTTTGTTGACTGAAGGTCACTGGTCCTCTTTCTGCCTCACATCATTGGAGCTCGTGTTTGGAACTTCTCTATAAAACCTTAAACCCCAAATTTACAGCATCCTTGCTGCCATGGATGCTTGTCTTTTCACTGTCTTAAGCCCCATTTCCTTTGAGTCAATAGGACTCAGCATAACAAGTAAATGAGATTGTTTATGGGAACTGCCCTGTTTTGTCTTTCTTTCTTTTCCCTTTCCAACATTCTTTCTAGCATCTGTAAATTTATCAATGTTAATTTATGAACACTTCTACAGCATAGATTAAAATACTTAATAACTTTGGCCAAGTCTGATCACAGAGGAAATCCACTAGAAGCAGACTGAGTGATGATTTCCTATTGTCAGCTTCTTGTTTTGGCAGCCCCAACTCTTCCTAAATCGATGTCATTAATATGGTAATATAGCATTAATGACAAGCAGTATAATGTGAGATACCACAAATATTTCAATAAAGATTTAGAAAATTACCTTTACATAAATACATTTGCCAGTTAAACATCTACTCTCAGGAATCATGAAAGCAAGTTTCTCTTAAACACTGTTTTCCTTAAACACTTAGCAGTAATTACATTTAGCTTTTTTTTTCTTCTCTGAAACTCAGGGTTTTTTCCCTGTTTTTTCTTTTGTCATTGTAACTGTAGTCAAAATTTTCCAAGTCAACCCACTTCCCATTTTTAAACTTGACTGTGGCGCTGGAACATATTTGCACTTTCCCAAACTATTTGAGATTTAATAAGAAATTAACACTCCAAACCACTTTCTTTAAAAATTATTATGGCTCTTAGGCACAATTTCTCATAGACCAGTGTTCATTAATATTGCCTAAATACTGCGTAGTACTTTTTTATCCCCTGGGACACAAAATAGAAAGGCGTAAGTCTCAGTCTGCATCACAAGAGGAGTCAGGAGGTTGGGCAGCTAATGTCAGTGTGGGGGACAAGCCTAAGGAGCTGCTTTTTGTTGGTTTGTGTATTTGTTTTATTTCCAAAGTTGACTTTCTGTGGAGTTTGATGGAAAGAATGCAGAAGCCTAGAGATATTTTAAACTGCCTGGCACTATTTTTGAGTAAGTCAGAGAATCCTTTAATAGCTCAAAATTCAAGGGAAAGTCTCTGTGTATCTAAACCAGAGCCTCCAGTACACTTTCAGTTTCTGTGGCTGTTGAGGTCTTTTCTAGAGCTGCACCAGTTCCAATGTCTTAAGTGGAAGATTTGAGCATTCATGTTTACTCCAATCCTGCACTTTGTGGCAGTGTTTAAAGTGTCTGTGGCCTGGTGCCTAAAAATATAGAGGCCTGGGGGGACAAAATGGATAGCAAAGATTTTTAGTCGCCAGAATTTCAGAATACCCAACTAGAATAACCAGTCTGGGCTTTCTAGCAGTTACGAGAAAATAAGCTTGTTTCAGGTCATGAAGGGGTTTTGCAAAGGAAATACCAAATACTTCACTGAAAGACATTTGGCCTTCTAGCCCCGGGAATTGACTGTAGCTCTAGATCACAGAACATGGACCTGTTGGGGAGTTTCCTGTCCATATGAAATCTCATCAATTTTTGCCTGGTTTTTTGCATTATTGGGTTTTTTTTCCAGTTTTCCAAGAAAATGAGGTTTCTACAGGCATGCTCTCTTTCAGCCTTCCCTTGTACTCCCAGTCCAACCTGGATAATACTTCTTGATCAGTTGGCCAGTTTCATACCAATTCCTAGTAGCCTAAACTTTCATTAAACTACTGGTTAAACAAATGAGAATGATCCAAATTATCTTGTTTTCCATGCACTCCTCCACTAAGGCTACCACCATTGTATTTGGTGGTAGTAAGAAGCCCAGCAATCCCCCTGTACTTTGCATGTGCTGTTCCAGTGTAGTTCCTGGGGAGAATGAAGAAGGGGAGAGAAACAGAAATACAGAAAATTGCTCCAGGGAGGTGGAAGTTAGGAGAAAAAGGATATGGTCCTTGAAAAAGAGCCAACATATTTTCTTCCTCCTCCTCACAAAATAACTTCATTAGAATTCATCAGATATAACTTATTTTTGAAGGGCTAAAACTGACATTATTTCATTAAGACTCTGCTTCCAATCTAATAAGCTTTGGTCAGATCTCTGCCATGCAGGCTGTCCAGGGATAGATTCTGAAAGCAAAACTAGCAGAGCACTGAGTGCATGTGGCAAGTCAAGGATCATCATGAGAAAACCCTAGGATTTGCTTCTAGATTTTAGTGTAACTGTGGGAAATTACTTATTGTTAGGGTGGGATGTTTCTGTTTGTATCTGCTGTTTAAAAACCTGTTTCTCCTGAGGTGTTCTCATGCTGCTGTATGGCCAACACTGCAGCATGAGGGGTGAGGAACGACCCTCTCCACATTAGTCTTCAATGAGGTGAGGGAGAGCTTCTCAGCAAGTACAAAACTCCAGCAGAAACTAAAGCAAAATCTGCTTTGCCCCAGGCCCTCAATGATTCAGTTGTCCTTACAGGCCAGACTCCTTCTCTGCAGTATCTTCATATACACGTGTCTGTGTTCCATAGTTTATGCTCTTTTGCAATAGCATTTTTAGATTTTTGACATGCAGTCTTTTCTAATCACATTACATATATATTTACACAGATTCTTAGACTGAGAGTTATCTTTGGCTTGCTCTCCAATTGTCTCTTCAAGCAGCAGAGACATGTGAATTTATATTTGCTAGATGCCTGCAAAAATACTTTTCTAGTGTCTCTCCTCCATTTGGAATGGAACTGCATCTCGTGACATTTTTGGCTTTAGCCTGACTCCTGGAGAAGCGTTGCCTCAGGGAAGGCACGTGGACTTTCTTTTCACCCTGTGGTTGGCTGAGCATGGCACATGTGAGCGAGGGGTCAGTGCTCCTCTTCTGAGACAGTTTTTGCATCCTTTCTCAGGGGGAAAATCATCATTATTCAGAGCTTCTTGATTTTGTGGAGGATGATATGGAGGGAAAAAATCATTTTCTTTCAACCCTTGTGTGTATCTGGCAAACCAGATTTGTTGGGAGCTATCTGAATGTTTTTATAAGATTTGTCTGGAATAATGACATCCAGTTTTACAAAGAGGGAAAATCCAAATGCCAAAAACATAATTGCCATGTCAGAACTGAGTTTGTCTCCAAGGGGAAGTCAGGAAACTCCCCAAGTTCTTCTGATGGCGGAGAGTTCTTTTCAAGGACATCTCAAGGTCCTTTTCATGGATCAGTATCACCTGTGCCAGCCTGCACATCACGGGGGATACATTTGATGTATCCTGGGATCAAGCACTCTCGAAGGCAGCAGGCAGCCTCCAGTTCACACAGAGAGAAAGGTGGCAAACAGAGATGGTGGGACATTTCCTTAGATCTCAGGAACCAGGGTAGATATCTGGAAAAATAAATCTATTCAATCTTGCCATTAATTAGGAGAGACTGTGATAAAGGTAAATGGAGGAAGGGAGGAAGGTTTTACTGCGGCTTAGTGGAGGAGGTGGGAAGCATTTGGACAAGGGAGCAGCAATGGGTAGAAGGGCACAATGTCTCAGGCTCCATTTAGGAGACAAGCCCAGCTTTCTAATGAGGAAGGAGAAAGCTGCCCACACTTCACCCTCACTTAATGAAGAATATTTAGAAAGGGAAAGCATGGAGCATTTTAACTGAGGTCCATCCTCGGGAGGGAAATGCTTCATTGTTCCAGGCAATACAAGTGAGAGTAAGGGATTAGGTTTCCCTTCTTCATCCCCCATGTACTGGGAACAACTTCTGTTTTGGTTCACAGAGTTTTAATTTTTAAGAGGAAACATATTTCCCTTGGGTCATACCAAGCTTCCCTTGGTAACTACAGATCTTATGTTGCATCCTGTTTCTGCAAACCCCATTAAGTCAAATTCGGCTTTTTTTCTTTGTAAAGAAATGGATTTGTTGCAGTGACAAATTTGATTGCCACTAATATATTGAACTTTGGAATGGATGCTTTACAATACCAGACACTTATTCATTAAATCATTGAAGCAAAAAGAAAATGTCACTCAGTGCCATTTTTAAACTTGGGCCCTAAGCTGAAGTTCTACTCTCACACATGGATGTTCATGGGAGTGCTGGAGACAAGACTGAACCAAAATATGCAGATCGCCATTTGACTGTAACCCTCTTATTTACAGTCCTACACTACTAGCACTTTCGGGAAAAAATTATCTTTAAGACAAAGAAAAGTAGCAGAGATGTTGTTTTTGGTCTTTTTTTATCCATTAACCAGTTCAGGGCTGCAGGGACAACTTTGAGTATTTTAGGGAACAGCAACAAGATTCAATTTATTTATCAAGGCATTTTTATTTATTTAGCATTAATAAGGGTCTGATTCTGATGTCGAATGTTTAAGAACAAAATAGGTTTTTCTAGCAGTGAAGATCACCTTGGTGCATTCTATTCCTTAATAGCACTAAGGTTTTTGTGAACTGCAGTGTAACATTTGCTCTCTCCCTGCTTTGTACTAGGGACACTGTGCTCACTTACCATTGAGAAGGCCATGCCTGAGGATGGGGGCCAATACAAGTGCATAGCTGAGAACGCAGCAGGAAAAGCTGAATGTGCTTGCAAAGTGGTGGTAGAAGGTAAGTACTGTGCTGGGTACAGGAAAACCCTTCCCTAGAACTTCCTCCTTCCCTCCCTTATTTCCCAATAACAGCCTTTAGGAACTGCTTACACACACAAAAAACCAACTCTGCCTCCTTTGCTTCTGCACTTTTTGGTCAATAGATAATTCAATGTCTACCATAAAGAGGCATGAGCAGAGGCAGTACAGAACAGAGGGCTCTGGTTGCTCTGGGGAATAATGTGCATTCTCTTGCTGCCCACTGTATTGCTACAAGGGTTTCAGAGCAGTCAGCTGAACCTGTAAGATTTGTGTCTGAGCTGAATGCAACCTTTGAGAGTGTGTAAGAATTCAGTGTGTGAGCCTCGTGTCAGTCTGCCTCAGGACTGGGTAGGGCACGTTTCTCAGCCTAGAACTTTACAATTCTTTGCATTCACTGATGTTTAGTCATTTGGTTTTCTAGTGGAAGTGAGCAAAAATAAACAAATTAGCAGCTCAACCATCCCTGTAAGCCATAGCCTTAGAACATGGATAATTTATTGACTGAGGTACTCGTTTTCAGCCTCGGTCTTGCTCTTGCCAGAAAGTCTTGGCCTTGGGCAAGTGTTCTGAGTGAGACACAGACTTATAAAACTGCCATGGAATTTCAGTTATTTGAGGGGCTGTAAGTAACCAAATGTGCTTCTTACCAGCTCACCTTCTGATGAGCTCATCCTTGAATACTTTTGAGACTTTCCATTGTGACTAAAAAGAACACAAAACTAACCAGCAAGCCTAATAACACAGAACTTGGGTACTGAACCCTCACAACTGTGTTGCAGATGTGGTATTTGGGGCAGGAGGTCTAAAAGATAAAACTATTATTTGTTTTCCAAATGTTGCATGACACAAGGTAAGAATATGATCCCATAAATCCTCACCAAAGATCAGTCTTCATGTAGCTGGGTAAGGAATTAATTATCCTTAAAATTACAATTAATTATATTGGTTGCTGTACTGGCACCTACTGTGATACTACAGTCACAGTGTAATCTATTAGATGTTTGATAAGCTACTGTTTAATGATTATATTTCTGTAATTTAAAGTAACAAATTTTACCAGCACCAGAAGTTCAAAGAAGACTATCAAGAGGCTTTGAGCAAAATCTCATATCCAGTGACACCTTAACTACCACAGATGCAGAGTGTTAAAGAATCAGGTCCTCCACTGCTTAGCACACGGGAGCTCTCTAGAGCTGCCCTAGCGTCTTTTAAATGTCTCGGTCACCCGTGTATTTTTCCTTTGTCTTCTGACCTCCTTCAAGTACCTGCTGTTCTTCCTGAAGCCTCCCTTAGTATATTTCTCACTTCCAGTTTCCTGCTGGACAGTGCAGTTAGGCTTGGGCTGGCAAAGTGTTGATGGTGGGAGGCTGTCAGCTCATGGCACATTCCTTGCCTGGTGATACGATGACATCACATCGGCTGTCGGGCTCACTGTGGTGGTGGCACCCATGGCATTAGGAGCTCACTGCTCACCTAGTGTTGGGCACCAGAGTGACCACATTCCTTGCCTTCACAGTGGCTGCCTCATCTGTCTGTTTCACTCTCCACTGGCATGCTGCTGAGAAGAGTTTTTTGAGGAATGGCACCGTAGCAAACTGCAGCTATTTAGGAAAGGCGCCATTTGATATTCCATGTTTATGACTTGCAGGGGGGATGACTGTTAATTCTAAATTCGAGTTGTGATCTAAAAGAACTGAAATTTCTCCCTTCTTCAGTCTGCTGTCAGGATCCCAGATGCTCGATTTAGACTCAACAAGTAACCATAATTATCATTATATTCTTTTTGGATCCATAGACTCAAGTAAGATTGGAGGAATGTGTGACTTCAGTTGTCAAATCCATAGGGTCTGAGTGCCTGAACTCAGATCTCACACAGCCTCCTGTGAATTGTTTGCTAGGAGATTCTGTCTTCCCCTGTTAAATTTTTAGGAAACTTAGATGAATTTTCATGCTCTGGCACCTAGAAGTGACTGAAATAGTTGGTTCCATAACATTTATGTTGTCTTTTCTCTGGTAACCAAATTTCAAACCACTCTCTCATTCACAGATCCTCTGAAAGCTGAATGTTTGAAAGATGTAAATTGACATAGCTATTGCTGAGATCATAACTGAGATTTGGGATCTTTCTCTCAAAGATAAATGTCAGGATCAAGCAATCTTAAAGTGAAGCTTGTTAGGATTTGTGTTATAGAATCACAGAATCCTAGGGTGGTTTGTGTTGGAAGGGACCTTAAAGATCATCTTGTTCCAACTTCCCTGCCATGGGCAGGGACACCTTCCACTAGACCAGGTTGCTCAAAGCCCCATCCAGCCTGGCCTTGAACACTTCCCGGGAGATGAAGTCCACAACCTCTTTAAGCAACCTGTTTCAGGGCCTCACCACTCTCACTGTGAAGAACTTCTACCTAATATCTAACCTAATCCTTCCATCCTTCAGCTCAAAGCCATTCCCTTTTGTCCTATATAGACCCTTATAAAAAGTCCCTCTCCAGCTCTCCTGTAGCCCCTTTATGTACTGGCAGGGGCTTTCAGGTCTCCCCAGAGATGAACAACTCTAGGATGAACAACCCCAACTCTCTCAGCCTTCCTTCATGGGAGAGGTGCTCCAGCCCTCTGATCTTGCCCAACCTGGATTAATCTTGCTGAAAACCAGTTGCACCTTCCATTAATGAGTGTCTGTGTCACGTGGGAGACATGAGGAAGGAGCTTTATTGCCTCTTAGCTGTCAGTGTGGCCTGCAGTGATGAGCAGTTTCTGAGTATGAGCTGTGCAACTGTGAAAGTAATACAATCCATCAAACTTCAGTCCTGCAGGGCAGCTTCTGCCATTTTTACTTAGGAATAAACCTGGAAAGATTTAAACATACAGAGGAAATGATGCTTTTCAAAATGTATTGATCCATGTAGATCACACAGAGAATGGAATAGGAGAATTGCATGGCAAGAGATTCTTTTGGATGAAATTACATTTCCCTTTTCCATGCACTGCCTAATGCAGTTTTATGCACATTGTATTTTGTTCTATTCAGCTAAAATAGACCCATTAGCTTAGTTGGCACCTCTTGTCTTGCTGCTTTCTCAGGTTCTCAGTGCAGCTGCTTTCGTAGAGGGCTTTTCCCTCTCTGCTCTCCCTTCCTTTCAGAATGTGACATTCTTCTGCAGAACTGTGCAGAAAATCTTTCTGAAAAACCTAAAGGACAGCAATTTCCTCTAACTTTACAGCAAGATCCAAACCAAACATTTTATTAGACAGCTTTTTCATTATTAATTTTTAATAGGTTTTGTATTTTATTATTTGTTTTGATTGCAGATGCCTCAAAGACCTCAAAGCCTACTGAGAAGAAGACCAAGAAGCCTAAGACCACACTTCCCCCAGTGCTGCCAACAGAGAGTAAGTGACCTTGATTTGGATTGATTTCTTTTCAGTGGAAACAGAAGAATGCTTTGGGATTCTGTGGTCATTCTCTTCTGTTTGCAGACATAGTATCAGAAGCTTGTGCTGTTTCTTTAGCCCTTGCACATAAGTCATGTGAAATGAGCTTTTGCCATGTGAGGATTTGAAGTAAGAGCCAAAACTGTTAGTTCAGACCAAGCCCACTCTGCTCTCAGTTTTTCCTAATAGTTCAGTAAACTTCTGACACCAATTTTATTTTTGGCTGCCTCCCAAAAAGCACAGAAATACCCAAATAGTTTGCTTGAAGTCGTGTTGTGTCCTGTTCAGACAATATATACAGTCTTACCATTGGTAGGCAAGGCATCTTCACTGAAAGGTCCTGTACCATAACTGTCCTTTCTTTTCATGACCATTTTTTGTTCTTTGTTTTAAGCCAAAATAGTTAACTTGCTTTTACTGCTTTCTGAAATAACAAGTTAGCTATAAATTCCCATGTTTGTGACTCTGCAAACATGCATTTGATTAAGAGGAAACTTTAAATGGTAAAGTCAACACATTAATGTCAGTTTAGAAATTCCTAATACCACTATTATTTTTGAAATTAAGTGTCCATGGGATAAAAGTATCTCTTAAATCAAAACTGGACTTTGAAAGTTGTTTATCTGAGATGTCCACCATGTGAGTTCCTCAAAAAATGGTTTAATGGAAATATGAAATATTTTATACAGCTCTTCAAAAAAAAAAAAAAGGTATAATCTAATCTTCCAAAATGAATATTTTCAACTGCTTTTAGCAGGACTCAATGCAGTTTCATGCTGATTGATGATCACAGGTAACAACTGTGCTTCTGAAATTGTCACTTGCATAGATCTGTGCCCTGGGCTACAGCTATTTCTGAGTTGCTGGCTGAGTATTTTAACTCTCCCTCCAGCCACTCCTTTGGGGTTGTGGGAAGGGTCACACTGATGCTCCAGCTCTGTACCTGAGCTTTGAGTGCTGGAAATGATGGTCATTATGAACAATCATTTTGTTCTTGAACATCAATAGAAAGGAAAATTTTAAAGCCCATTAAATTTCCACAGGATAGTGTTTTGAACAGTGTTTTCTGTGCATACAAACACACACATTTCCTCTGATCTTCCCAGCAGTGTTACCAATTGCAGCTTTCCCAGGAGAAAGTGTGAGTTGGGAACTAAGTCTAAATGTGCAGAAACGTGACCTGATCCACATCCTGCTTGTCTTTTTTTGATTTTAGTGGAAATTGGACATAGGTAGCAAAACAGAAACTATCTATCCTGCCTACAGAAATGATTGGGAAAAGAAGGCTGAAATAAAGGGGAATGGTTTTCTTAAGCTTGCTCTGTGGTATATTATACCAGTGTTTCACGTTCTTGAACTTCTCATAAGCTCTTTTTTCAAAAAGCCTCTTTCCTATTGCACAGAAAACATCAAGGTAACCAGAAAGAATGTTAGACAGCTGTGCTTTGGGAGAGTTTTTGGAAAACTTTTGAAAAATATATATTTAATTTTAAAAGGATTTGGCTGCAGACGTTTCACAGGTGGTTTTTAACATCTCAGTCTCTGAGGCCTTTAGGTATTTGTCTGCCTGAAATGAGTGTTTTATTTGTACATTTGTAAGGGGCAAAATATACAAAACTGATCCAGTTTCAATTTATATGGAAATCCTTATCAGATGTAGAGATTGTAAATTTCCTTATCTGAAAAAAATGGGCTGAAATCAGATATTTGTGCATCTTTACTGTATTTCTCTTGAAAAGAAGGCTGTCAATGAAGATGTCCCAATCTAATAGGGAGATACATTTTTACTCTGATCTCTTCTAGTCTTTGTTGCCACATCAGGTCGCAAAGAGTTGTAATGGCAAGTAGAGTGTATGGAATGATATTGAGGAAATAGGGAACAAACATTCCTAATAATGCCATTGAATAAACTCTGAATTTTGAATAGTGAATTCAGTCACAACAGTATATCCTCTCTCTGAGGTAGAGAAACTTTACACTGTCATTTTTACAAATACTTTTCAGGGGAAAGGATCTATATTTTCCATTTTCTGTAAGGAAGTACTAGTCAAATTTCATGGTTAGCAGCTATGTCAACCTTTTCTCTCTTCAAATGAATTATTTTTGCCCTAGTAGAAACCTTCAGGAAAGTAATTAGGTGCCTGAAAGCAAGATCAGTACATTTCTTTTAATGGAAAAGAATGAGTGTTGTCAGTATGTTAAGCTGTAGAATTTGCCTCACTGTGAGATTAGTTGCTGACCCAGGTCATTTGATTGCTCATTCTGACAACATTATTTCATTACTGGCAGCTTGGATATTGTGCTGTAGAAATCCAATAATAAGTAGAATTTTGGTCATTACTTCTTTTGATCTGCAATATATACTGGATTCTGGTGTAGAATAAGCAGTCATTCTCAGAAGAGCATCCATGAAGGCATCTTTGTACCCCTCAGTGATCAGCAATATCTCTGAATGGATTCTTGCAGTGTTTACAGCAGAAAGATTTCTCCCATGATAGCAAATTAGGAAAATTACCATGTATTTCTTTTTGCTTACAATTAATAGTCTGTCACCAGAGTTTAGTAATGATTATGCAACTCTCTAATGATAAAAAGAATAAATAGCAAAGTTTCTGAGAATAACAGATCCACTTTTGAATCTGGATGAAAAAATCCTAAGGAAGAAGGGAGGAAGGGCACCTCTGTAACTGGTTCATTCTTCACTGACTGTGCTGTCTTGGGCTTTGTCACTTGTGTCTTTGCTAGGTGGATGGCAAATGTTACTGAGTTAGAATAATAAAATGTTGTGTTTCTTCTGTGCAGATATAAAAGACTAAAAGAGGCAGTGGAAAATTGGAACCTTTCATTATTTACCATACTGCATACTCTGTGCTATGCCAGAACAATCAGTGGGTAATATAAGGGTCTTCTGGTTTGACACAGCCCTGTAGCAGGAACACTGAGCCAAAAATGCTCACCACTCCAACATTTCTCCAGAGAGCTTTGAAACTGCTGTAAAGGGATTTAGATGCTCAGTTCCCTTTGAAATTAAAAGTTACTTCAAAATAAGCTTAAAGGGAATTGCTTATTTCAATTACCAAAGCCACTTGCAAAATCTTCAGTGCCCATTAAATAAATGTTTTTGTCACAACAGACTGTGGAAAAATCAAAGTGCTGCTTGAGAGTTTTAAGAGTAAATAAAGATTTCAAGGTTTATAAATAAATATTCTTTTTCCCAAAAAATCTATTACTACTCCACACTTCCAAATATGTTGTTGTCCTTAATGTGTCTTAATCTGAGGGCCAAAACAAAAGTAATTAGCTCAAGATCAGGCACATTCATTTGCAGGTCTAGAACCCAACTCTCTGTCTTATGATTAGTCCACATGCAATATCAAAAACACGACAGTTTTTTTTAACTGACACCCAGTAATTTCCAAAAGCATTTTTAAGGGCATTTTTCAAGATTTGCTGATGGACATGGCACATTACAGCAGCTGGATGCTATTTTTTAAACTTTATCATGGCTGAGCCCTGCAACATAACTTTACTATAGTAGGAAGAAACTATATCCCAGTTATTGCTACTGAGATAAAAAATGTCTTTAATGTTTTAGAAAATAACCCTCATAAATCTAAGCATTGGACCAAAGTGTTTGGAAAGAAATACCCAATTTTTTTTTGTAGGGCTAATTCACAGCACTACTTTCAGTAAATATTAAGAAATGGCAATTATCACCTGTCATAATCATTGGTATGAAAACTTAAGAGGATATCCTGGATTCTCTCATCTGAGTAGCAGTTCTTAAACCCGCTGTTGTATCCAGACCACATACATTGAAGGGATGACCCAGCACAGAGTTTGACTGCACAAATATAAGTTCTATTTAGTTAAAAATAAAGTTATATCAAAGAAAAGAACTTTTTCCACACACCTTCAAGTTATTTAGCAGTATTTGGTACCTTGCTGATTTATATCTTTTATATTTGCTACTATGTAAAAGTTTTGATTTCATGACAAACACATTTTGGTTAAGTAACTGTATTCTCTTGCTGGTGATTCTTAATAAGCTGTCACCAGTGACACTGCCCAGATCAAATCCTCTGGAAGGTTGCACTGTTATCTTCCCTGATCTGAATTTTTAACATTGTTGGTACTTGAATGCAAGGCTGAGCAGTGGCACCTCTGGAACAGTGTGCCATGAAAGTAAATGTTAGACAGGACTCCTTTTTGTGTTAATATATTCTTTCTCATAGAGGAGAGAATTCTAAGTGTTAATTACCATGAAAAAATTATGAGTCAGTGGCCAAGTGGTTAACATGCAGTCCTGTCATTTACTCTTCAATAAAAAATCTTGTCAGAGAACTCGAGTCTGCAAACACCATTTTAAGAAAATGTCATGAAAACCTTAATGTGTCCAGTTTAGATAATATACAACTAAACCAGCAAACATTTTTCTGTTGATTTCCATTCTATGAAAATAATATGAAACACAGTGTTATTAATGTAAAATGTTTCAAAATCTTCATTTCATGTCAGATTGTTTTGTCCCAAGTAGAAAACTTGCCACGTTCTAAGTGGAGAACTCAATCACTAAGGAAGTTGCTGTTTGGGTCAGAGATGCTCTTTTAATTGCAGCAATCAGAGCACTGGATAGCAGCTGTGACCTGGTGACTGTGCTGCTCCTGACCTCTTTGGTCCCTGGGACACTCTGAGATGCTTTGGACGGTCAATGAGGCTATCCAAGCCCATTCCCTCAGTCCCCTTCATTTCCCAGGGGGCTCTTGCTGCTCTGCTCCTCTTGCAAGATCCCAGACATTTTCTGCACAGTGAGTGCAAGTACTTAGTGCGTTGGAACAATATGAATTACATTGTCAGTGAGGCCTCTGACCAGACGTTTCAAGGAAAAAATTAATCTTTTTTCCTAAGAGAAGCTGAAAATTCCTTTTTTAGTATATGTAAATGAAATTCCCATTAGCTTTTTTTAAGACCTTTAATAGGATTTCTTTGAAACTCTCAGTTATGAAAGGTGCTGCCTTCATTCCTCAGGCTCAGGGCCCAAGGGTGCCACGAGGCCAAACAGGTGAATTGGGCTGAAGTAAAAAGGCAGTGTAAGGTTTCACTTGCTGAGACTGAAGGTTGGCTGCACCACAGATGAACGGACAATGGAGTTACCACATGTATAAAGTGAGCAGTGGAAAAATACTAATTTGTTGTCCAAACCCCTTCCCTGATGCCCAGTTCAGCCCAGTTCCTCCAAGGCTGGGTATGTATTTTGAATCTCTGCCAAGTCCCTTCACAGCTCTCAGTGTACTGACATTTTCTAAGTTAATGTTAGCACAGAGCAGCATTTACTGTGTGTATTTCATACAATCCGTCCTACATCTCTGGATGTTGACAGAAGAAGACATAAATGTTTATGGGCTGTCTCATGCAGAGAAAAAGGAGTAGTTTTTGCAACGTGGCCTTGAACTGAAGAGGTACCCATGCATCATGCATTTCCAGTTAAGTCATGGGCCAGAAATTGCAGATCTGAGGCACGCCGCAGAAATTGAGACAAGCTTCTTCTCTGTAAAACAGGGACCTAAATCCATTGGCTTAATTAATATTCAAAAAGCACATAGCACCTAGCTTTTCTCAGTGAAATCATTTGCAGCCCCTGGATGTCCAGACGACCTGACAGTACTTTGTGTAATGGACTGGGTGGCAGGCGAGTAACCTACTACAGACTGCTCTTCCTACACGTTTGGACACAGCTTTTTGGCATCTAATTGTAAATGTCCTTGCAGGACATGAGAAATGTGAAAATTAAATCTATATTTAAGAAACTTACCCTGCTGTTTTGCTCCTGCCAGAGCTTTCAGAGGAACGCACAACCTGGGTTGTTTATAAGCTCTATTTGATACTGGATCTCTTCTGCACTGCTCAGATTTGCTTTAATTGCAGAAGTTGCTCAAGCACTCTGCTGCTAAACTGCTGTGGAATTGTTTATTCCTCCACCAGAGCTCTTTCTAAATACTGAGTTATTTTCAGTGAACCATATCACATTATTGAAGCTAATATATGCTAGCACTCTTGTGACTGGAATGCAAAAGTGAGTATTTCCTGGGGTTTATTTTTATTTTGAGATGGAGGAGGCTGTATTTTTTTCAATTGGAGGACAATTTCTGCATGATTTAGAAACTAAAAATGGGATGTTGCAACAAAATGACAGTTGTTTTTAATGAAAAATAAAATAAAAGCTTTTAAAACCTCTTCTGAAGCACACAAACTCAAATAACTGACTTGTATGGAATTTAGTTTTCTGATTTCTGCTTGTCATCAAATTTAATCAGAGTAGCTTTGTGGTTTATTGTATCTAGATACTTACCAGTTCTTTGGAAACAGTATGAGGAATTTGCTCTTTAAGAAGCAACAGAGCAAAACTTTTATTCCAAACCTTGATGAGCTTTTCACACTACTTGTGTTTGGTGCATTATGGCTGTCATTTTCCTCTTTAGCAATTAGCATAGGTTCAGGAATTTATGAATAAATTGCTAAGTGTGTTGTCTTTTTATTCTACAACCATCATCTTTCTCCTATTTTATCTTGTCTGTCCTAATACCTGTAATAAGCTTTGATATCATCAACTAAGTCTGTGACAGAAGTAAGGACAGAACAGAATAATTCATTGCCTTGACCACAAGGCCAAGTGTTTTATTTTTTCTCCACTAGTAGCTGACAGTCGTTCCATGCTTTCTGACATAGCAGGGACCAAAGAAGCTTTACAGACAACAATCACCTTTGATTCAGACCCTGATATCCATCCCCAGAAGGTCTAAAGGAGATTCAATTCCACGTGGGACAAAGACCTCATAATATAATATCCCATAAGTCCAAAGGATTCAAGTGAGGTGGGGAAGATGGAGCAGATACTTGAATCTTGGTTTTCCAAAAATACTCTTCTTACCACGGTGTCTGACACACTACAGGCATGACTTCTTTTTTCAGTTTCTCCTGAGCTCTGAAGGTGAAATCTGGGGATGTTTTGCACAAGGGGACAAAGTTTCTGACATGTCTGTGGTACTGGAGTGTCCTCAGCCCTTCTCCCATCCTGAGCTAAGTGAGGCTGTTCCACCAGCAGACAGGAGCAGGGATAGGTCTTGTTCCTTCCGTTAACCCAGTTAGGTATTAACTGAACTTGTTTACAGGTACTGAAATCCATCACTACAGAGGACATGCACCTGATTTTAGGCATGCCCCTCGAGGAAGACAGTAGGAATTATGGATTGGTTGGAAATACTGTCTTGAGTACTGATTTGTTTTTCAGATCTTAAGAGTTTTACTTCATGCTTTATGAAAGCAAGTTGTGCAGAGAGCCATTTCAGAGGAGGGCTATGCCTATTTTTAGTAAAATTCCAAAAAAGGGAAGCAAAAAAGCAAGACAGAGGCTCTGAACATATCTGCTCTCACAAATATACCATCAAGGAAAGGAAGAGCACAACCAAATATCCCACAGCTCACAGCCTGTATGGGATCTTTCCCCTTTTTTGCTTTATGTCCCCCAACTCAAGCACAAGCTCTCTAAGAGGCAAACCTGGCTATAAAGTTATGTAAATACCAGTCCCGTAATGTTTATGTTAAGTTGTTTCGAGAAGGCAGATTCATTTAAGGGGGGAATAGTAGTCCCTTTTCTTCCAGGATGGTTTTCAACTTCAGCCTGTTTAAATGTAAGCATTAAAAGAGAGACAAACCATCTTTAAAAAAAAAAGAAAAAAGAAAAAAGAAAAAAAAAGTGCAGCAGAAGCAGACTTGAACTAACATTTCCAAGAGGCTCCAACATTTTAATGAAAACAGTCATTTGACCTTGTCAACTTTCAAGGATCTTATTAGATGTTTTCAGTTGCTCCAGCAGCTTTTGAAACAAAAGCTGCATTTCCAAAAGATGCACTAGATGAGCTGGTGTTCCTAAGGAAGATCTGCAAACACTGGAGTGTACACCATCAGCCAAGGGAGGTGGCTTCCCAGAGCCAGAGAGCTGTCCTTGTGCTCATCCCCCTCCACCCTGCCCCTGCCTTTCATTTCTGCTCAGGGCTGTTGGGTGTCTGCAAGACAGGATCTTCAGCCAGACCTTCGAGCAACCCTTTTCAATCTGCATGGTTTGATGAAGCCCAGTGACAGTCTGTATCTCCTCAGTTAAGTGAATATAATGTGCTGGTGGGTAAAACCTAAAATTTAAACAAAAAAAAAATGTATTTACATATAAAAAGGAGTACCCTAGCAGAATGAAGTGATGAGTTCATGGTCTCTCTGTTGCTGCTATGAAAATCTTCATTGAGGTGAGAGTCTTTTAAACTGGTTTAATCATAGCCCCTGGTTATTCCAGGGCTAGGAGGGTTACCATGAATTTATTTACCTGACAGGGTAAATGCAATACCTAGTGTTTTGTTATACATCCTGGTATGTATAGGATCATTGTACTTCTTAATGTGATGAATTGAATGTCACTGACTGTCATTGTGAATGAACAGATGATGCTACTGAGATCCCTTCTGTGATGAACTGAGTGGTTGATAGTAGGCAGAGAAAAATGAGAGGGTTATCTGAGTATACAGATGTCTATTCTGTGCATGTTTTGTGCAAAGGCAGATAATTACATTGTCAGCCAGGAGGAAAAAAGCTCCAGAGATGTTAAGAATCAGTGTGAAACATGAACCTTTGGAGATTGTGGTGACTGTACCAGCACTTTGCTTGTTAACTAAAGTACTACAATAAAAAATACACAGCGTAGGCCAAGAGGTGATAGCTGAGTGAAAATTGTGCTGAATTCAGGAATTTGGTTTTCCTCCTATTTGTCTGCACTGACATTACTGAAGCATAGCAACAAAAAATCTGCAACCCAAGATGGCACTTGAAAAATGGTGCTTTTTCCTTATTGCTGCTTCTCTTTGTTCATATCAGGCTTAGTGGGGCATGGAAACAATCAAATTCATGTCATTTAGCTTGTATTAACAGCCATTGTAGCTCTGAGGAGAAACCCAACAGCTACTTCATTCTCAGTTGTTTAGAGAGCTTTTCTCTAAATACAGCACACATAGAAACAAAACTGTTTACATGTTTTTAAATCGTATAACTGAGTTAGTTTACATGGGATTATGCATCTAGAGAGTAACTCATGGATTATTTGCATTAATTGGGATGTTTAAGAGCAGATCATAGACCAGGCTCTACAGCTCTCCAGGTGGCACCTCATAATAAAAGCAGTTTCATGAATGTAAAATGACCAACCTGAAATACAGTTTCTGCTCAGAGTGTGGCCATACAATGACAAATCACTTGTTGCTTTTGTTTGTATGACTTGGGCAGGAAGGAAGATGTGGAATAGATTTGCAGTCCCTTACTGCAGTGGCCTGGGTAGGTCACTGTGCTGCCCAAAGAGTCTCTTTAATCACACTTGTCCTCCTTGAAGGCCTCAGTTTAAAGAGAGTGAAGTCCACGTGGGAGATGTGGCAGGACACACACAGAGCTCATGCCCTGGTGGTCCAGTTGCACCAGGATAAAGACCTCATAAGTTCTCATCTAAACCTGTAACCAGTTCTGTTGAGCTGGCAGTCATCAAAGCAAGGCTTCCTTGGGGAATACCCAACTATTCTTTGCCTCAGCCCTAAGTACTGCAAGAATATTCTACCTCTCCATTATTGTGTTTCTGGTTCCTATAAAATCAGTAATGATTTTATAGCATGGGAAAGTTAAGCACACTCTGAGAGAAAAATTACTATAAAATAGAAGTTTCTAAAAAAGAAGGTGGCAAAAACTTTCCTGTATTCACTCCATAGGGAAATATTCTCCAGAATGAACTGACTAAATACTGGTGTTGACAGCTAAACTGTTACATATTTTTTAAATCATTTTGTCTTTCCATAACCTGTAGCACACCACCTACTACATCCAATTACTCTGAAACTTAAAATCAATCTTCATACCTGTCTGTTGCTTGAGCTGTAGCATTAAACTCCCACAGTGATTTTGCAATTCATGGCTCTTGAATTTCATGGGACATAAGATGATGTGTTCTGGAGTATTAGCTCTGTTTGATGTAGCAAAAGGGCTTAAAATAAAAAACCTGGGTTTATTGGCTTGGCGAATTTGGGGGGATTTTTTTGCTGCTCCATGACTTTCTAATTTGAAATAACTTAAATAAAGGAACCAATGAACCAAAAAATTCAAAATTTTTCAACTGTTATGGCTATCACTAGGCACCTGTGTCTGTTCTGCCAGATATTCAAAAGCACTTAGCCCACACTGCTTCCCTTGGAGGCTGTAACATCTTAAAGCCAGACTACTTCAATCAAGCTGCCTACTTGCGCTTATATAAGAAAATAAGGAATGATCTTTCACAGCAGAGGCCATCCTCTGACAAGGATGCTTAGGGTAGCAGACAAAAAGAGAGTGCTCAAAAAGGAATGAGCTCCTCCACTTGTGGAATTCAGTGGTTTGAAGGCATCCGAACTGTTACATTTCATGGTGACCACTAGATCCAACTCCTGTGAATTTGTCCTTTTGAACCTGTTGATGTTTCTGTATTGTAAAACATTACATGTCTGTGAACATACATTATGCATTTTATATTTAAAAATGCTTCGTTTTGTGCCTGCTGCTGGTAAATTAATTGTGTGCCCTCTGGTTCTTGTTTGGAGAAGAAGAATCAACAGCCATTTTCTACCTACCTGTCTTCTCTACTGTGTTTCTACTTGCCATTCACAATTCATAGAACGTTGTCTTCTCTATGTGTCCAGATTTCAAGTTCTCAACCATAATATTTTTGTTGCCAGGATCCTTTTCTTTTTTTGTGAATATAGCAAAAAGTTGTCCCGGTTCAGGGAATAGGAGGAGGCAGAGGGGTGAAACAAGTATTTAGTGTTGGTATGTCACTGTTTCTTTGCTGGCTCACCAGTGGTATGAGCAGCAGTATGTGGTGTTAACTACCCTAGTTTTTACTGAACACACTGCGTATTGATTATTCTAGAAATCTGAGCAGAAATTCAGTAGGAAATGGATCTTGTCTTCACCCCAGTTAATCTGCCATAAGGAATGGAGTATGACAGATCATAGGAGATGTGTAGCAGATTTCTCTGATTCTTTTAAAAGTTTCAGCTTCATCTGTGAATACTGAGAATCACTCAGGATAATAAAAGTGATTTTAGAAAGTATTTTTAATCCTCGAGTTTAATATGCTGGAACAACAGACTATTCTTTAAATGCCAACAAAGCATTGCTATGGATATTTGTGGTTAATTTGGTACCTTACAAAGCTCATCTTTGAATTAACATGGTTTGGTTTTTGTTTCTGTCTTTTTAACCAGGTGAAGCAACAGTGAAGAAGAAACCAGCTCCAAAGACTCCTCCCAAAGCAGGTAATGTGTTGCCCATTCACTCACATTTCCAAGTACAGCTGTTTTCCTACTAAATTTCTTTGCATGTGACTAAACGGCAAGTCCCTCTTCAAAGCTGTTTATGAGGTTCCACTGTACTAATTAAATTCTGAGCATCCAAAGAAGTTGCTATCAAATCAACTATAGGAAGATCCTATGAAATATCAGCAGTAGTGTGTTACTCATGCCCTTTTGTAAATCCAGAACAAACCCTGGCCTTCTGTGAAAGAGAGTTTTCTGTGTATCACGGAATGCCACCTCTGCGTGAGCAGCTCCCAGAGAAGGTGACAGATTCGACTTCTCCTCATGACTGGCATTATGGGATCCTGTTCATGTGTTTGCAGTCTCCTGGGCAAAGCTATCTTTAAAGTTACAATGAAAGTTCCTCTACTGGAACCTGCTTTCATTGGCTTAAAACTTTGTCAGACTTTTAAACTGTTCAAGCTGTTTTCTACACCAGATATGTGCCTCAGCCTAGTTTCCTTCAGATAGTTTGAAAAAACTTTTTAAAGAAAAAATCTAGAGGAAGAGAAGGAAACCCACTTTGGTTTAATTACATTGAGAAGGAAAAAAAAGCACTTTTTTCATGCCCAGTAGCCCTGTGCTTTGGAAAGGAATGTTATATTTGGCAGTGAGGCCATTCTAATATTAAGGAGTGTCTTTTACCATTTCTGTCCATATGTCCTCAAGTCTGCCCCTTTCCCCTGCAGTACACACACACAAGAATTTATTTTTTTTGTTGTGCTGCTTTTATAAAGCAACAGTATAGGTTTCACCCTGGACTTGTCTAGCCTGTGATATTTCTGGCATCTGTCCCCAGGGGCTATGAGGGATCTGACATCCTCAGCATCACAGCTGAGAGGCAGGAAGGAGCACTGTTAGCAGAAGAGATGTTCTGCCATCTATTGATACTCAGGCAGTGAGAGGGAAAAGGAGGGGAAATGTCTGATTCAGAACTAGAGGAGTATGAATGGGACTGCAAGATTTAAAAGGAGCACTGTAATACACAAAGACTCCTCATTGCTCTTGGAAAAATTGAGTGTGATGGAGAAAGACATCAATTTCCTTCTTTGTCTCATGATTTTTCTGTGCCACATAAGGTTTGTCTGGCTACTGAAGCCAGAATCTTCATTGGAAGATCTTGCATCTTAAATTTTCTGAATGCTGCTGATCTATCAGGGAGCAGGTTTGCAGACCCCCTCAGCACATGCAAATTGATAAGAAGTTAGCTGGAACCATCCTTTGAAGGTACAAAGTGCAAAAGAAAAATTTTTTTAGAAAAGAAAAATCAACCAAAAATGTCATAAGCCGTCTTATTTGGAACTGGTGGTAGGTCTAAATGGTTTTTTCCTTTGGATGTCTGTACCTTGGTCTGGCATGAGCAAATTTAGGGTGGGTAGATTGTTATTGCTTCACTCCACTAGAATTAACAATGCCCACAGAATTGTTTCATTGCAAACAACAGGTTAATCTGGATTTCAAATGCTGCTCTGAAACAGCTGAGCTGAGGGATGCCTGTGTTTTGAATTTTAAGAAAAATGAAAGTATAGGCACCTAAAGAGAGATTTTATTTATTTTGTTTTTCCCATCAGCTGCTCCTCCTCAGATTACTCAGTTCCCAGAAGACAGAAAAGTCCGTGCAGGTGAAGCAGTGGAACTGTTTGCCAAGGTGGTAGGAACAGCACCCATAACTTGCACCTGGATGAAATTCCGTAAGGAGGTAAAGTGTTTTCTGGTTTGTTTTAACAATCATTGCAAAAGTAGAGCTGGAAGGGAACACCATTGGCCATCTCCTTTTGTCCATTGCCCTTCCTGAGGAACTGGCACAGTCCATGTCATTCGTTACAGATGTTTTTCTCACCTCTGCTGAAAACATTCCACTGACGAAGATTTCATGACCTTCATTAGCAGATTATTGCAGTGCTTAAATATACATGATGGTAAAATTCTTTTCCTCATGCCAAACCCAAATTTTTCTTGCTACAGTTTAAATCCTTTGCTGCATGTTCCCTCCTATAACAAGTGGCCATTTCTTTGTGAAAAGTCTTAGACCAGGTAATTAAAGGATAGGTGATGGGAAAGATACTGGTATCTGAAAAGTATTTGTCAAAGGAGACCTTTATCTCCTTCAAAAATGGTTTCTTCATTGATGCTGAGCCTAAAATTATGTCAGAGGGGCAAAATGCCATATAAAAACCTTGAGTGAATTTTATTACAACACGAATGTCACCATATAAGGCACGAAAGCAATCTGTGCCATGAGTGCCCTCACCCCCCAGGTTTAAAGTTCTTCTACTTGAATTAATATCCTTAAACTATAATACATGTGTCCATAAGGGCAGTTTCTAAAGAGAGTTGCTTTAATGAAGCAACTTCGAATCAAAACCCTTTAAATGAAATAATCTAATATGCAAGTTCAAACTGGAAGATGAAGTGTCATGTTAGGACAGAGCAAATATAAATATGAACTGTGGCTGCTATTCTGTTTACTTCCTTCTGAACTTGTTATGCACTCTATAGAACATAAATAAAAACATCTCCTCCTAGAAGGAAGTTTAGACTCTAAATCCAGATGTGTCAGCATTTAATTGAAAGAATTCAAAACAGTTTGCTAGTGCAAAGGGTATTCCAGAGTCCATCCTTGATAACTCCAAATAACCTCTTACTTTAAGGAAAATGGTGGGTTTTTCCCCTGAACTCCTATATTGTCTTAAAAAATCTTCAGCTTCGTGGCTGGAGTTAAATACCCCTTTCCACAAAAAATAGGTCTCAGAAGCTCCAGTGACATTCAGTGTTCTGTTTTCCTAAGATCTGTCTTAACATTTAGATAAAATGAACCCCTCAAAAGTAAGATTCTGGTTTGTGCAGAATTCTGAGTTCATTGTTGAATACAATAATCTTATTTACATAGGTTTGAAGGCCTTCTTTATATATTAGATCCAGTGCCCATATTATCAGATCCATAATCTGTGATTGACATATTTTTTCCTTTGCAAAATGCTTTTTTGACCATCTTTATACTTTCTTTTTAGTTATTCACTGTGAGACAAAGTAAAAGATTCCAAAATGATACATTAAAATTTGTATGTGATTCATTATGCTGAATGAGATAGAAAAGACAAAAAACTTCAGGAAGGTTGCTAGGGAGGACAAGTGAGGGCAGCAGTCTCTCGTTTATTAATTTAAATGGGGAGCCAGCTACTATGTCCTGTGCTGCACCATTTCTTTTGTCTATTTTCACTTGTACTTCACCAGATACTGTTTTATCCTTGGATTTCTTCTTCTTCTATAAATGTGGTTGATTTCAGCTCTGTTCCATTCCCACTCCTAAAAGTGACAATTCCCCAAGTGTTTTAACAGTTTGCTGGGGGTTATTCTTAACCATTATTTGAGCAGATCCAGTAGGTGGTGAGTTGGGATTTCAGCCCTGCCACTGCTGCAGCATGCAGAGGAACTTGTCCTCCCCGTGTTCCTTCCTCATATTCCCCCAGGTGCAAGAGAGCCACTCACAGGTATATTCCAGACAAACACCTTTCCCTTGACAAAAGGGCATGTCCCAAATTTATCACCCATACTGCTGTATGTGATCACAGTGCAGTGGAAGGTTGCTGGAACTGTGCTCAGCTAAAGAGGGGAAAGCCTTTCAGAGCCAGAGAACACAGGAATCAAGTCTCATGTTCCCCACAGCCACTGCAAGCCACTGAGCATCCTTTCAGGGCTTCCTCTGCATCCTTTCAAGGCTTCCTCTGAATAATGCAGATCTAGTTCTACTATTACCTTTTGGCTGGTTCTAATGAAACAAAACATACACGACAGTTTAGAATCTCAGAAGTATGGGGGCAGAGCAGAGCAACTTTCAGTATCATTTAAACTGTTATCCTACATAATCTCACTTGCTAACTTTCTATTTGAGTTACTGTAGGAGAGTCTTTCTCAGGTTACTTTCGGGCATGAAGCAGTTCACATGTTCTGTCTCAGTTGAGGAAAGAGCAGGAAATGTCCTGCTCTTAAACTTTTAATTTCTTATTCTCTGGACATATGAGAAAAGATAAGGCAAACTAAATAGCCTCAATTTTTAATGAAATTCTGAGAGTGACTTGGAAGAGTCACTTATCTAAGAAGGAAGTGGTGGGAGGAAGAAGGGCATTGACATTATGTTGTCTGTTTCATAAGGACACAGTGTACAGCTTCTATAATTGCAGTGTAGCATTATGAGCTTTTTTAATAATCTGTCATGTCTCAGGCTAATACTGATTAAAATCTAAGTCACCTTGGCCATTTATGCTACGATCGCTTTGTTTCAATTAGAAATTAGTTCATAATACGCCCATGGTATTCAGCAGAGATTTTGATTTTTGTTTCTGCAGAAAATGAAAATGCTATAGGAAAGCTCAGGCTGCTTTTTGAATGTCTGTCTGCACAGCTGCAGCATTAAATCTCCCTTTCAGTCAGCATCTCCTCTAATTGTTCAAACCCAAGAAACTGTTACCCTGGTTTCTGTGGAAGTCCAGAATAAAGCTGGTTAAGACAAGAGGGCAAAAGTCCGAGCTGTGAATGATTTGCACACTGCGCCTCTCTAAGGGCAGATGAACTCGGGCTAAACCCTTGGTCCACTGTGGTTTCTGAGAGATAGGTGAGACCAGACTTAGTTCTTTTGACAATTACACAGTTTGCACTTTCAGCTTGTCAAAGAGAACTTAGAAAGTGATACTTGTGGTCCTTAGTGGGGTCCCAGCAACACCAGTGCTCCCTATTGCCTTTCCAGGACTGGAGCCAGTACAATGTTCTGCTGTGTTTCTGAATGCTCTGTGTTCATTGCAGGGTTTAGCAGCTGCACAAACTCACTTCTGTAACAGAGTTACCTGCAGATAGTGCTCAATGTGATAACAATGTGTTGTGATTTGGCTTTCTCAGATATGAAGGAATTTACCACTTTTTTTTTTTTTATTTGGCAGATTAAAGAAAATGAATATATTAAAATTGAGAATGATGAAAACGGCAGCAAGCTAACAATATCATCAACAAAGCAGGAACACTGTGGGTGTTACACCCTAGTTGCAGAGAACAAACTTGGCAGCAGACAAGCACAAGTCAACCTTACAGTTGTTGGTAAGTCCGCAGTAGTTTATATACTCATTCTTCAGACTTCAATCGCATATAATGATGTGCAGCAAATTAAACAAAATAATCAGATAAGTTAAGAAGACTGAAATAAAAAACTATATTTAAAAAAATATTTGGACTGGGTAGTAACATTGTAATAAGAACAATAAGCAAGTTCATTAGGGCTATACAGTGTTTATTTTGAAAAATTACTAATTCCAGATGAAGATACAAAATAGGTCAGCCTTTTAAAAAAATAAAAACCCACCCACAAGACAAAAACAGCTCCTGCCTCCAATTTTTGTTGGATACCACTTGTTTTTCCCATTTAATGTTTGCAGCATCCAGATGTTTGCTAGACTGCAAATTTTAAACCTGTTAGTTCAGGAAGTATTGAGGTAGTTTCTATTAGACTGTGAACCACCCTGTTGCTTGGCTGGGGGAGATTTTGTCCTTTTAATTGAAATTCCTACCATTGCCTCCCCTTTTACAGTGATAGCAGTGAATAAAGGCACTCTGGTTTGCATACAGAGCCCTTCATAGGTGGGCTTTTACACGCATAACTTAAAGCTTCAGACAACTTTGTCAGATGCCACTTCCAGGCTGTCAGGTTTGCTGCAGCAGACTGTGGACAGCTACACATCGTTGTAGACTGCAGCATGGTTGCAGAAAAACCTGTGGCTGGATTCTAGACCAGCCAGTTTGAGTATCAGCCAAAACCTAGAGCTGTGGCATCTGGTTCTGAATGGACTAACAAACCCACCGTGGTAGGGATGCACAGCAAAGGGTTTCCAGGGAAATCCAGGGGAGGTCTACAAGCAAAGATGGTGATTTGGCTAAAACAGTAGTCTGTGGGATGGATCTGTTTCTGGGCTCTGTTCCCTACACCCTGCAGAGGGGTTATGGTATAAGGTGGGCAGAGCTCCCCAGGTAGCTGGATGAATTCCAGTTCAACCAGCAAGGCTGCATCCCAGTCACACACTTGTAACTGCAGTGGCTCTGCTGTCCTGACAGCCATGGGGGCTGTGAGCAAAGGAAAACACATGGTGTAAGGCCAAAGAAGAGTATCTGACTCCAGTGAAATCAATGGCAAAATACCTTTAACCCAAGCTGGACTGAAAATTCATTCCAGAAATCCAATGAGATACAAAGTTTAATAGCAGAATCCCACTTTCAAAGACAATATCCACTGCTTACAGAGTGAATGTCCTTTGGTTGTGTACATGTTGTCAATAGAGGCCTCCTGATCATTGAAATTAATTTCTTTCATCCAGTCTGTGGCTTAAAAGATAACTGAATGAATGAGCATAAATATCAAGCAGATTACAGCAATGTGCCAGAGAATTCAAGAGTAGAAGAAAACAGTAATTTTTGCATGATTCCACCTATCAATTGTACCACCCCTTCCAAGAGTGGGCTGTGCAGGTCAGAAGTATGGCTAGGTGAAAAATGAACACCAGGAAAAACTGGTCCTTGAATAATCATCATATACATTGATTTGGGTACAGCTTTTGGCTCCAAAACCCCAACACAGCTGATTAGCAGCAAGAAGAATGGCAGGGGATTAATTGCTCTTTACATTTCCCTTCTTTCACTCTGCCCTAGGCAACTGCTGCAGGCTGCTGACTGTTGCACGTTATTGGGCAAGATGGATTATTTTAGCTGAACTAGGCTGAGTTATCTTGTCACTGTGTGAGCCTTGACTCACTATTATGTAAGTCACTGTATTATGTCCTTTGGAGTTAATTGGTTAGAAACTCTTTGCATTCTATAACCTTATAAAGCTACATCTGAGCCTCCTGCTTTGCTCTTCCCTAAGAAATGTGCCAGAGAGCAGTGGGATTCCCAGAGGTGCTTTTGGAAGAGTTGGGTGAATAATCCTTATAATGTTCAGGAGTTTGCCATGTGTTTTGGCTGATGACAAGCTATCTGTTTCCAACTAAAAGAATAAATTCTCTCTTGTAAAGTTGGCAAGCTCCTCGGTGAGACATCTTGCTGATGTCAGCACTGCTGAAGGCATGACAAGGCCTCAAGACTCCTAGTTTTGTTACACGTGCATTTTAAGGCCAGACTTTTCCATCTGGGTACTCAGAAATGTGGGAAAAGGGAGCAAAAATGTCTTCCTTCCAGGAAGTGTGTTTGAATACCACTACTGAGATAAAATCTTTCATGCTGTTTTCACCTTTAAAGGTGCTGAATGTTCATGACAGATGGAAGGTACTTTTCTCCAAAGTCTGCCAATCAAAATAGAGAAGATATGTTTCTCTGAATAGGCAAAACCTGAGACTTCTGACTCTACCAAAGCTCATCCTTAGCCCTAAATTCCTGCCTGTCCATTCTCTCCCCTCCATCCAAAGTGCTGTGAAGAAACTTGTCCTCCCTGCCCTGACCCCATATTCATCACAAGCATTTGTGGAGAAAGACCTGGTGCTGGAGATCAGCTCCGTCTGCCTCAACTATTTATATTAAGGCTCTAAATTCTGTGTGAGCTGCCTCCCTGTAAGTTTAGTAGTAACAGGCACATCCATGTGTGTGCTGTGTGCTCAAAACGCTGCTGCCTGACCACAGTCCACAACTGAGCCTTGAATGTATTGAGGGAAACTACAAATACAGCACATCTCCTTTCTGCAGGAGTGTGTGTGAGCTGGCCCAGTGCTTTGTTTCTTGAAGGGCTAGTTAACAGGCTTGGCTGTTCTGAATTGGAGCAAATAAAAGACATTTTTTACACTATAAAATGAGATAAATATGTTCATAAAGAGGTATTTCTTTGATTATTACCTCCTACAACCATGTAAGTTGCAAAGCCTTCATGCTGATGGGCAAGCTTCCCATGTGAAAGATTCCAATAAGCATTTCTCAAATTAAATTTGGACTGTAATACACACCAGGGAACAGGTTGCCCAGAAAAGTTGTGCAGTCTCCAACCCTGGATGTATTCAAGTTCAGACTGGATAAGCATCTGAACAATCTGATCTGACCTTACAGCTGATCCTGCTTTGAGCAGAAGGTCTAAAGACCTTCCTGAGGATACTTAAGACCATCCTGGACCTTGGTTTCACACTTGCAGTTGTCAAACACCTTTCTTTACAAAAAGTAACATTACTGACTTAACCCCCAACCAGAAGATGAAGAATTGAGCTTATTTGCTATGATTCAAAACAGAAATGATCCTGGTATGATATAAACGGTGATTGTAAACTCTATCTGGGTAAAATTTATGGACATTATTTTTAATAATGATTTTTAGGGAAACAAAGGTACCCTGCACTCTTTTTAACTTGGCTCCTAAAGTCTTAAATATAACTGCTCTCACTGTCAGGCTCAGACTCCAACTACAATCTTAATTCAACTGTCCAGGGGTTCTGACACTTAAAGAGTAGGATATGATTTGATGCAGTTTTGGCCATGGAAAAAGATGCTCTTGAAAGGAACTCAACTTTATTCTAAGTAATTTTTTTTTCATTTGCAATTTTAATGGGTATCAATGAATAAACTGTCCATTATTCTCAGCCTCCAGTGTGAGCTGTTCACAGTCCACACACCAAAACCACTGATATGTAGACAAATTAGAGGAGGCTTTTTCGCTGATGGTGTGCTGATGAGCACACAGCACTCAGACACAAGGACTGAGCCTGGAGTTTTACATTGATGCATTGTGCATCTTTGTCTGTATAAGCACTAATAGTACTGGGGGACCTGCAGTAGAAGTGAGATATCCAAGTTAAGCAACATCTTCTTTTGAAGGATTGACTAGTCTGAAAATGTGCACGTTGTGCTCTTCTCCATTGTTATGATTAGCTCTCTTAAAGAAGCTTGCTGAGTGATCTCTCAAGGGAGATTTTGCAGCATGTTTCTGTTCCAAGGTCGAAAGAGCCTGATGTGAGACTCAGCTAGTGATTTACAGAGACATTGTGTCAGATTGAAGGGGACTTGTGTTGCCAAAGCTGTTAAATGAGCCATTGATGAGCTTAGTGCAAGATAGGAATGATTTAGGCAAGGTAGAACCCTCACTGTACAGTGACAGCAAGGAATACTCATTCCTTTCATGCCATTTATTGGATATATATGGATATATTTATCAAATTTATGGTTCTGGACATTTTAGCTATGTGATAGACCCCAATCTATAACCACTTCTGAAAAAGAAACTGATTTTAATACTGGATAAAGCTGGATACTGTGACAGAGTCAAAAAAATAACTCAGTATTCAACAAGGATATCTGGCACTGGAGAAGTAGTCTGTTCTGCAGCTATGCCACAAACTTCTTCATGCTTTTGGGCACATAGCTTCATGTTTCCATGCCTAACATAGCAATGTCTTCTCCTTTATAGAAGTAGAAACACATGTACTACCCACCTGGAAGCTTATTTTGATCAACCTTGTTTATCTTTTATAAATCCTTTAGATTTCTATTGTTTCTGGTGTGGTATTGTGTGTGTGTGTATAAATAGAGATATATATATGAAAGTATCAAAGTAAGCTATATGGTAGATATATGCAAAAGAATGAGAGCAATGTCATTAGACCCTGAAAGGCCTAAAGTGAATAGTTTTGGTGGGTTTATTACTCTAAGCATTGGTGCAAATACTGTGTTTTGCATCCTTAAGCACTGTAGGAAAGTGATAAAGCAAGTACTTCAGGACACACATGTAAGCATGATGCACACAGGCATGTAAGTAGTATAACATGAATTCACTCATATCTGCTGCTCTGCTCCATTCCATATTTGACTTGGAGAAGTTGCTTTCTGTGTGGAACCTATTAGTTCTATGCCCTTAGCAGAATATGTATAAGCAGAGTCTTGCCAAGAAGAAATGTGAAAATACAAGTTTAACTGAGAGCAAGGTCTGATCATCACTAAATCCATTGAATGTAATGGTAGGATTATTAATTGCTTCTGTGAAGTGCTTGGTTCTGGTTCAACAAGTCACATATATGCAATCTGTATTAGCATTGGTTCTTTGGCCTGCAACTCTGTTAGAAGGAAATGTGGTGGCACAACCAACAGCTCACAGAGGCCCTACAAGGATTTGGTGGGAGTGCCTGAGAAATCTGTCTCAGTGCTCACCGCCCAGCCTGAGTGGAGCCAGCAGTGGTCAGGAACTGTGTTCCCTCCCTGGAAAAGTAAGTGCCGACATCTGTGAAGCAGATAGTGAAGTGGAACAACCGTAGACACCTGACAGAGAGAGTTGCATTTCAGAAGTGCTAACATGAATGCTTCTGAAGCTGCTTCTTTTGAGAAGTATCAAATTATAACTTGCAGTAACCATGTGATTCTCTGTTTACAACTCTGGTCAAGAATGTGGTGAATTTCCTAAGAGTATGTGGGTGGACTCGGTCTCTAACCTTTAACCTTTTAAATTTCTCTGGATTGCTGGAGGATTTTTGTCACTGGTTTTATGGGTAAAGGGTAACTGGACTGGTGGTTAAGGAGGAGATGTCTTATGGTGCTGCTGTTGTAGTAACCTCCACTCTCAGCCTCCCCACTAATTCTTGGTGGCAAAACTCTGCAGCAGTATCAAAACTACATTTTCACAGCAAGATAACAGTGTGTAGAGGAAAACCTTATGTGTTCCTGTTGCAGCTTATGTTGCCCTGTGCAGCAGTGCTGGTAAACTAACACAGGTTTGTTCCTTGAATCACCATCTAGTTTTGGTGTCATTTGTGTTAAGATAAATTTTAGTATAACTCCCTGCATAGTAACTTTCCCCTGATACTTGCCTTCACCTTTTTTTCTGACAAAGAGAAGGAAATATCATGACTACTTCTCTCAAAAAAATTCCTGTATTTTACCCACTGTTAAATGCTAGGAGTGTCTTAGTTACTGAAAAAAGTATTAATCACAACTCCTGTACATGAACATAGGGTTCCTAGGACCTCCAGCAGAAACTAATCTGCTGGTAGTCCTACTTGGGAAACTCCTAAAATTTATTCTGTCAGTGGACGGGTATGGCAGCTCTAATTTAATCAATTATCAAAGCAGATACCTAACATGTAGCACATGAGTAATCCAAACAGCTTGTTGATTCAGGCACAGGAGCAGATGGTTTAGAAAACGGCTCCTGAGAATGCATTATATATTTGTTTGTTCCATTAGGCGTGTGGCAGAAGGAGATGTTCTTGTGCTCAGGGCATTTGCGTGGGAGTGGTGAGCTCTGGTTTCACTCCCAGCTCTATTCTCCTCTGTGTCCTTGGGCAAGGTCATTTTACTCCTTTATGCCTCAGTTGCCCCCCCCCCCAGCACAAAGCGATGCTCTGGGCCGCCACTGTTTGCGAGCTGCTTTATCCATAGGTCTCCTAAGGGTGGGCTTTAAAGAACAGTTTTGTGCCGGAGTTGTCGGAAGGCGCGATGCGGTGAGGGCAGCCTGAGGGTGTATTGCAGGGGAGGTGTGAGTTTCAGGCTCGGGGCTAATGAACCTTGCCCATCGTGTGTCCCGCTCTGCCAGGGGGGCTCTTTCATCGGCAGAAAACTTCTGTTCGTGTCGGTGTCCCGTGTGTTGCTTTGCAGAACACAAGCCTTTTCTCCTTTAATTTAATCCTAAACCTATAGTATGCTAACATGCAGAAGGGTGTTCATGCTTGTTACAGGGTGTTAAAGGGTAATAATATCTCTACTTGCAGCACTCCTCTCCCTTGGAAAAAGAGCTGCAGGGCATAGTTTTGCAGGGGAAGCAGCGAGGTCTGCCATGACCCCGAGCCCTGTCAGCGATAATGCCGAGTTCAGTTATGACCTTTTATGGTTTCGCTTTTCTCCTGCTGATGGATTTCAAATGAAAGCTTTGCCAGTGCTGTCGGCATGGACAGTGTTCAACTGGCTTTTGCAGCATATTAAATACCTTCTCTGGCTAAACAGCTTGTGGAATGGAATTAAATTGTTTCTTTCTGCCTGTTCTTTATCTGGCAGACAAATATCACAATAGCTAATAATAGTATTATACAGTAATATGATAAGTGAATTTAGAAGGAAAACAAAGCAATTTTGAGAATAGATAAAGAAAACTACTTCGGAGACACTGCTTCAGTGCTGTCTCTGTTCATAAAAGAAAACAAAAAAGATTTTTCAGAGGCTGTGGTTTTACTGTTCCCATTTTTCAGAGGGCTTTTTGCTGGAACAACATTGCTGCTTAAGATCCAGGATCCTCCAAGCTCTTAATGCACAGCAAACCCTGTCGTCTCACTTTGGCTCAGCCTGACCCTCACATCAAGTAGCAGAACAATTTCCATTTCCCTGCACTCAGATAAGGAGATTGCTGCCTTTTTTGGTCTCTTGGAATGGTTCTTGTGTTCTGAGGGCTCTGTAAACTAGCCGTGGGGAAAAGGCAGTGAGGTCTAGATTGCACAGTTTCATGTTATGTGGGTGTCCTGGATGAGCTGTGGGTTTGCCTCCTATGCAGAAAGAGACAATATCCCTTTCCTTATCAGAAGGAATTTTGGGTTATACACTGCTGAAAAAAAAGGCAAGGACATCAAGTCAAATTTGCCTGATAAATAGCAATGATTTAAATGCTGAGCACGCTTATGTTTTATGCTTCTCAGAGTTCACAGATACAAATTAATTAATCCAGGCTGTATATCAAAACCTGTTTACTGAATATTTCCGAGAACTTGTCTGAGGAAGGAGTGCAGCTGAATTCAATTTGGGAGTAAATAACAAGTGTGTGTTTCAATCCTGGTAGGGTCTTAGGAGTGACTTATACATTTCATGTGAGGCCAGCTCCTGACCTTATTATCTGCCCTGAGGAACACATGCCACAAAGAGTAGACTGGAATCTGACCTGCTCGCTCTGGGGTGGTGGTCATGTATGCCTCCCTTTGTTGAGAAGTAGGGTTTTTTAAGCTGTGCCTAGTTTGCTGGAGCATAAAGGGAAGAAAGTAACTCCTCATCACCTCCACTCCCCTCTTCCTTCTCTCTGCATGGCTTATGGCACACAGGAGTCATATTGCTGTCTTGTCTGTACCACTCCAGTCAGTGCCTAATGCAGTCTCTGTGCTGCTGTGCAGAGTAGCCCCTGAGTGAGGCTTGAGGCCACATTAGCTGCTTATCCATCTCCTTCTCCTGCTACAAGGCTTTGGAAGCCAGCCTGGGGCAACCCTCCTGATATTCCTGAAGAGATTACATGGGAAGCTTTGTGCTTAAGTCCCCCTTAACATTTAAGTGTCCAACCTCCAACTATCTCGTTAGCCTCTGCAGTCATACCATTAGGCAAGTGAGGTGGGCAGGCGTCCTAGGAAGAGAGGTGTAAGAACTGTCTGCTGCACAGGCATTGGAGTTTGTAGGACTCTGACCAAGTTCAACAGGACTGTGTAGATACAGCCAATTTGGCCATGACAATCTAGGATATCATAATGCTTAGCTAAGTCTTAATTTAGGTCCTTTGTATGTGCTGTAAGTTAGCCAAGACTGGAGTACCCCCAGTTCCATATAGTTAAGACATCGTGTGGTGGTTTTGTTTTGTTGCATATAACAGTGAAATTGAAGTTAGAGCTCAGTACTTTACATTCCTTCTCCTACAGAAATGTTCACAAGGAGCAGTGCACTTTAGGATGCTCTCCCTTCCTTTGAGTTCACATGTTGTCTCGTAGCTATGCTTTAGTCCAGAAGACAAAGGACAAAATTATGATCCAACAAAGCTGATGTAAAGCCCTCATAATATAAACCTAAGTATGAAATATGTTTGTGTGTGTCAAAGACTGGACATGACATGCAGTGGAATGTTGGAGATGGGCAGCTCAGGGACATGAATGATATACTAAGCACTAAAACAGAAGGTCAAAATAGAGAACTGTGCTTGTCTTCCACACCCCTCCTCAACCCACGGGATATTTTTGTTGGAAGCAGTTAGTTGTGCTGATAGAGACTTCATATTGCAGAGGGGTATGTAGTTTGCCAAAATATCCTAGCTTGCAATACAGACATATGAATACAGATTAACCTTTAAAATCCTCATAGAATAAACTATTGAGAAAATAGACACATGGAGAGACCATCTGCAGATTGTCTGAATGTACAGAGCTGTAGAATACCATCCAGTCTGATATCAAATAACTTTAAGCATGGTAAAATGGTACATATACATCTGTCGTATTAAAAAAGAGCAAGGATTAGGCTTTCATTCCTGTTTATGGTCTTCCATAGCAGCTACTCCCCACTATTTGTGCACTGAACAGATCTGCAAGCAGTGGCACATAGCAGACTTTAAACAAAACATGCATCTTTATGGCTCTGTAGAGCCCAGCCAGGGTTGCAGGTTTTCATCTTTGCCTACTGGAAAAAATTATTAGGAAAGTTGAAATATTCCCACCGCTAGCTGATATTAGTCTAAAGCCATGTAGATTTTCCTTTGCCACTGATGTCCCCTTGGCCATGAATGTTTTCTCTCTGGTGCTCACTTACCTAAGCCTTGTTTCTGTAAAGTATGCTGGCCAAAGGGACTGCAGCTATCTAGGT
This sequence comes from Formicarius rufipectus, assembly GCA_013399695.1. Lineage (NCBI taxonomy): Eukaryota > Metazoa > Chordata > Aves > Passeriformes > Formicariidae > Formicarius > Formicarius rufipectus. Next base: position 3,618,417 of record VXAU01001099.1, on the reverse strand, counting down.
GAGTCATGGAAAGAGAGGTCACTAAGGTAAATGGTAAATCATGTCCAGAGCTTCATTTGAAAACAGAAGTGTGCTGGAAGTCAGCAACGAGAGATGTATTTTCACATCCTGCACAGGAAGCAGGCTACTGTGCTCTGCAAATACTGAAACATGGGCACACTTTCCTCCTTCAAAATAAAATTCAGTGCAGAGCATTAGAGCAACCTAACACTTTACTTTTAAACAAACACATGCCATCCAGATTGAGCTGTGTGCATAGAAGATGTCAGAGAACCTGCACTCCTTCGACAGTCCTGAATAGATGCCTCTCTAAGGTGATGAACTACTGGCTTTTTCTTCCAAGTATTTTCATCTTGCTCTCAGCAACTGCTCTGCTCTGTTTAGATTTAGGATAATACTTACTCAAGTTCTGTCTGCATCTTGTGATGATGCAGTGATGGTTATATTGGTGGAAAACAAGACACAGAGCTGAACATTCTTCTTCTCTAAAGATTTTGAGAAGGACAGATACCTGGTTGGGCATCATTCCCAACAAGGTCTGCATGGATAATAAGTTGTAGTGAAAAGAAGATGGCTGTTGCCACTGTCTGACTAAAATCATACAATCCATGTGTGCCATGCAACCAGCTCTCTGGTGGCTGCTGTAGTGTGGTACAAAGGTTCTGATACTGTAAATGACGTGAGCATTGAGTTCTCACTTCTTGCAGCTCCAAAGAGGCTGGGGCATGAATGGTATAGGGAAGAGGGGCCCTGCTGTTCGAGCAGCAGGACATCAAGATTCAGTTCTCATCTTTGCTACAATCTCTTCTTCTCATTGTAGACTAATCATATAATCTCTCTGTGATGCAGTTCATTATATCTACTCTACAAAATCATGCTTATTAGTCCCTTTTATTCTGCCAGAAAATGAGGTGAGTAAAATGTGACAACTAAGCAGGGCAATAAATCCCTTCTAGAGATTAAGGATATCTGATTTCTGACCCATGTGTTTAGCAGAAGATGCACTGTATCATGATGACTCCTAGTGGAATGGTGTTTTAAGTGTTGCCTAAATGAATAAAGATAACCTAGATTCTGGAAGTCCCTTTTTCATTCCTCCTGGGCATTCTACTGAATGCAGTGTCCATCTTCTCCCTCACGCTCTTGTCCCTCATACTTAACAAGTTCTATTTATGTACCTTGTAACGTGTTTAAGTTGTGGGGGGAGATGTGTTTTTCATCACAACTGAATAAGAGGAATTACAAAAGGTTTTTTTTCAGAGAAATCACTGGGCAATGAAACTTGCATTCTTCCAAATACTGAACTGATATTTAATTGTCAGATTAGACTATTCCAATTTCCCTCTCTATGAGTAAAATCACAGCAGTCAGAGGAGAGGTTCCTCTGTCCAAGAACTAAAGGCATATTTGTGACAGACTGTGGCTATTTCTGTCTGTGCAGTGATTTTCCTAGGAATGATAATTTGACTATGGAGGGATAACTTATAAAATCTGGCACAATAAGACTTTGATCAAAGTCCATAACAGTTTTATCCAGCATTTGGATGTTTTTATTGCTGAGAAAGTGGTTGCATTTTTTGGCTGCTTTATCAGCCTTTGCTAAGGAGAAGGTGGTAATGCCCATTAGCAGTTTTAACGAGCAAAATGGAGCAAGATTTTTATCAGTCCCTGTCCAGTGTAACCACTGCTTGTAGGATCTCACACTTTCTTTTTTTTTCATCTTCTCTCATTTATCCTGTCCTTTGATTTCTAGTTCAACCTTTGGCCACTAGTTCATCCAGATCAACATCATCATTATTTTGTAGGTTTTGTGAGATTATTTCTGAGAGGATTATTTCCAAGGAAGATACTTGTTCTCTTTGATGTCTTTTGAAGTATGCAACTTCCACAATTATTTTCTAAATCGGTAAATTTTTTTCAAACAGTCATAATTTTTCTGTCATAGAAGAACGTTCATTTTGATAACTAATCATGAAATGTAATGTTGAAAAAGTTGGGTAACTGCAAGGTTTTTGTGTTTTATCAGGTGTTTGCATAGCTGGCTGCTCATCTGCACACCAAATTCTGGTGATATTGGATATCTTAATGCAAATATGGACTGCAGGAGCAAGCCTCTAACTAAGGAAAAACAGAAGTTTCTATCTCCCACTTCCTCAACAATTTCCAAAACACATATGAGATTACAAAAATCTCAATATTTAAATGTTGTACTCCAAGTTGAATTCCTTCTTACCAAAAAGTGCACTAGGCTTCCAAAAACTGCAGATAGGTGAAATTTTTCACTAAATTGTTAGCAGGCAAAGATGTCATCCTTCAAGGTCTTGTTTTCATGCCAACAAACTGGTTCTAGTATCTCTGCTACCCAGGTATATTCGGATGAGTGGGACACTCTGCAGCTGCGAGGGGATTATCAATGGCCCTGTAGTGTGGAAGCAGATGAAGGGAGTTGAAGGAAGAGCATCACAGCAATGGGACTGTTACAGGGATATTGCCCTAAGGAAGATCCCAGGGAGGGGTTTGCACTATTGTGGGAGATTGCAGACATTGCTGTGGCTCTGGTTTTAGTCTCCATAGTTTCTGTAACGATGCCTGTGAAGGGCATTAGGCCTAAGCATGGCTTAGCCAGGTGCCCAGGGAACTGAACAACCCATGTTGAAGCCAATGTGGGATTGACATCTCTGTTGGGTAATTCATGTACGTCTGTCTGCGGTCCAGTTGTTCCTTCTTCCTGCAGTACAAACCTCAGAAGCTGAGCCATGGAATGGAAAGAAAAGGGCTGTTACCTAGAGCCAGAAACAGCCTTATGGAAGTGCTGTCTCTTACCCTCACAATTTCATCCCCTGTGTTTTTTCAGATAAGCCAGATCCACCTGCCGGAACACCTTGTGCATCAGACATACGGAGTTCCTCCCTCACTCTCTCTTGGTATGGCTCCTCTTACGATGGTGGAAGTGCAGTGCAGTCCTACACCGTGGAGATCTGGAACTCAGTGGACAACAAATGGACAGACCTCACCACCTGCCGCAGCACCTCTTTCAACGTGCAGGACCTGCAGGCAGACCGGGAGTACAAGTTCCGCGTGCGAGCTGCCAACGTGTACGGCATCAGCGAGCCCAGCCAAGAATCCGACCTGGTAAAAGTGGGAGAGAAACAAGAAGGTTAGTTCTTAAGAGGAGAAAAAATGAATCTAAATTCAGTGCAACTCTGTAACAGTTCCTTGGTGAGAGCAGGCAGCTGCACACGCTCCTTCCCAAGTGCCACTGTGTGGTGGATGCTTGTGCTGGCTGTACGTGTGCTGAAGGCCCTTCACACACTTCTGTGCGTGTCTGAGCACATAAAGATTTACATGCATGCAGTGTGGAAACTTGGATCCCAAATCCCTGCCTTGTGAAAGCATCCAGTAATTCTCCCTCTGGCTTGCTGTGTGAGTACTGGCTGACAGATTTCTGCAGTGCAGGGCAAAGGTAATGGGAGATGAAACTTTTCACACATGGTACACATTCTGTCCATGCCCATGGAAAATCATGTTTGGTGGATCACACTGATGGATTCGTTATAGTTTATACTGGACATGCCATGGAAAAACAAGCCATAAACACTATCCCAAATTAGCTTTTGGAAAAAGTGTGTTTGCTGCTAGCCAAGCACAGAATATGCAGCAGAAACTGAGTTGGCATCATGTACCTAGTTGTAGTTCCCATGTTTTCAATCCCACCATGGCAGACCATCTCAGTCCTGATCCACTCCTCTTGTGAATTCAAGGCTGTCCTACTTAGCATGTTGGGTTTGCAGCGTTATGGATGCTAAAAATACTTTTAGGGTTTTTGATTATAGTTGCGTGTACTTTCAAAATACTTTTCAGTATTTTTACTTATCAATTTTTGCTTAAGATCTTCTCAAAAGACTAATAGGAAGAGTTGTATCATTGTAGAAATTATTGAGAAACTAGTACTAACATTTGAAATGCAAATATCAGCATTATTTCTCAAAACCAGAGACTGACTGCATATTTATGTGCACATCCACATCTACCTACTGTGCAAGGATGACTTTGATAGTCATCTCACCAAAAATCCCAGAGCAAGAATAATGCATTTTGCCATTTTTTCTGCCTCTAAGGAGTGGACTGTGTGTTGTATCTCTCCCTCCTTACTTACATATGCAGGGCTTTGGAGATTTAAGTATTCTACATATTCCACATACTTCAACATTGTGGAGTTATCTTTTACTGCCAAAGCAAGTCAAAATGATAGCAAAGTGATGCAGCATCACACAAGCATGTAAGCCTCTCAACAGACATTTCTAAACAAAATGTTTCTCATATTTCTCCTCAAGTGCTAAATTGGATGCATTCTGAAAAATTTCTTCCCTCTATCTGCAAGATTTAAAACCCAATCTGAATCAAAATGCACCTTCTCTTCAAAGAGTGAAAAAAAACCCGTCAAGAGCAGCAATAAAACCGAAAGAAAGTTAGGTGATATTGGCTCCTTGTAATAAAATTCCCTGTGTTTGAATGCCCTCTTCCTTTAGTTGCAGGACAAACACCTTTTAGAATTGGGGACCTGACTCTTCTCTGCATTTGTTTTTCCTAGAGCAAGCACTACCTGCACTGCATGAAAGCAAGCAAGCTATTTTTAAGACTGAAAGTTTTCTTACATAGATTTAATACAAAAAGGTTAGAAAGTGTGTGAATCATTGTGATATATATGAAAAAAAAAAAGGACCAAAAAGTTGTTTTGAGTGAAAAGAAAATGTGTTCTTTTTGCAAGAGGGTGGATAGTCTTTGTGCTTTCAATCTCAGGGCTTCTTGATTCCAAATCTTGGTAGTGCAGCTAGTGTGGAAAAAGAGCAAGTCATCTAAGCATGATTTTTCAAGTGTGCTTTAATTAAAGGCAGTGAAAAATGCATGTGTTCAGCACCTGTCAAAGTCAAGACTTTAAGCTGCCATCTATGTAAACACTTAGCTGAGTAACTAGGGATTTTCTGTGGCTGCCAGGAAGTCTGATTACTGATTTTCATACTGAGGTGGCCAGGGCATATTAGCAATCTCAATATAACCTTAGTGAAGAAAGGCATAGCTAAATTTTCACTATGCATTTAAAGAAAACAGCTACTAAGATAAGGCTGTAAGTCACAACAGACTGAAGTGCACATTGCCATGTTTGAGGAGAATTCAGTAATGTTGACTCACTTCTGAGAAAGGTTTTAGCACAACTACTTAGCACTTACCAAGCTCAGATATGTTCCATTTATATAATTTAGGCTTCCACTGGTGGACCAAAATGTTTCTAGTTCATGGCTTCAACACAGTGTCACTGCAGAGCAGGGAACTGACTCCTTGCCTGATCAGTATTTGGCAGACTTTAAGTCCTGGCAGCGTGGCTGGGATCAGCTCCCTTATGCAGCCCTTAAAAGGGGAGGAAACTGCGATGTGCTCTGGGCACGAGTGCTTTGTGGCTGAGGAAGGTCTGAGGACAGCTACTCTGGGTGGGGAAGGCTCACTCAGCTCCCTGCTCTTCTGGTAGATCTCTGCAAACCAGCTCGTCTCTGCTGGAACATAGGAGGGTCACAGCTCCAGAAAAAAGGGAAAAATGCTTTAGCAACAGACTGTATTTCACAGAATCACAGGATATTATATGAGCTGGGAGGGACCCATAAGGGCCATTGAGTCCATACCAGCACACAGATGCAGGGCTTTGTGTTGGATGGGAAAGGGTGATGCACCAGACCAGCTCTCTGCTCACCCTGCACCCTTTATTCCTGTTGTTTTCTCTTCATCCACTACATATAACTCTGTATTCTCCAGCACCTGACAGTGCCCACAGCACTGCATTAATTTTTCACAACACGAATCTGGTGGCACAGGGGATAAAGCCCCTGGTTAGGCTTGCATTCCGTGATGGCAAAGTGCAGTTTCAGCAGCTACAAGGGAGAATTGAACAGGTCACTGTGCCTTTGCAGTTTCTCAAATTGCTGGTCACAGCCACAGCTCTCAGGAGCAAGCCTGAGCAGTCTAAGTAATATAAAACAACATTCCATCCATACCCTCTTTCCCTTCCTACCTGCAGGCAACATAGGGAACACCACACAAGACAGTGTTACTGGCAGTTCATGCAGATGAAAATTAAAAATGAATCAGGCCACTCAGGCCAGCATTTACTCTGACTGAGGTCACTGGGTTTGCCAACATCTCACCTGTCTTTGAGCACAGCTGCAGAACTGAGGCTCCACTTGAACCTCAGTGTTTACAAAGTCACCATGCTCAGGGGAATGCATTCTGTCCAAATTATCTTGATATCGTGAATCTGAAAAATTTATCTGGATGCTTTGCAGGGAATCTTTTCGTGTAGAAACTTGCTTACCATTTGACTTTGCAATCCTAAAAATGTGTATCAAAGCCAGAAAAAGATTTGCTGTTGAACCAGAAGTGTTACTGATTTTAGTACTTTTTATTTATTTTCTATTTCCCATAGGCATTGCTAGAGGTGTTTCTTAGATGACTTTGAACTGATGCAGCATGCTGATGTTTCTAGTAGGCAGGTGTAAGAGACAAATACTGCAAACCACATGAATTTGATGTATTCAGAAATGGTGACCAGATTGTGATTGTTTAGTCAATAGTCACGTAGAAGTGGTGATTTTAATTACAAAGTTAATGCCCAACCCCCTGACTGCTTTTTGCTGCTTTGCCAGAGGGTCTACCAGTTGTCCTTGTCACAGTGAATAATTTGACTGCCTTAAGTATCATATCCCATATAAAAAGTTATTAATGTCTTTTTATTTTCCCCACAGAACCTAAAGAGGATGAAGTGGAGCTATCTGACGATGGTAAGAAGTGCATATTTTAAGCAGGACAAATGCAAATCTGTGTTTTTCATTCATGTTTTCTGGAGATTTTAATCATGGTCCTTAATGCCTCTTTGTAGAGGGGAAAGAAACAGAGGTCGAATACCGGACAGTGACAATTAACACTGAGCAGAAAGTGTCAGATGTCTATAACATTGAAGAAAGGCTGGGATCGTAAGTACTGTATTGTGCTTTTGAAGATACAAAGCTCTCAAGGCTACCAGTCAATTATAAAGATCATGTGCATTCATTCTTTGGCAGTGTCTTGCACTTTCAACATTCCAGCCAGGCTGCAGTAAAAATAGATTTTAACATATGTTGGCCTCCACTCCCTAAAGATCCTCTACTCTTATTGACTGATAATTTTAAATTGGCACTACATGTATTTGTGGCAAGGAAAATGGAGCCCACAAATGAATAAAGCTAGAGGATTCATTTGGTTTTCAGCGTTCTAAAAGCTATCTAGAAAAAAAAAAAAAAAGCACACATTGTGTACTTGCATTTCCATTATATCCATTAGCAGTAATAAGATTATCCTGCCCACAGGCTAGAATCTCTGTTGACAGGGGTCATAATCCCCAGAGCATTAATAGTATTGCTAAGAGAAGGTCAGTGATTAGCCTGGCTGTGTTTCTCAGGGCTGGAACTCGTGGTTGTGTGAACTGCATGCCATGATAATCTTCCAGTGCTTTGTGCTGAAGGCCAGGGGATCCTGAGCACTGCCATTAATAAATCTTGATAAGTGTAACACAGAGGTGGAATTACACATCTGCAGTGTTGTGCAATAATAATTGAACCTGAGACATCTCATCTGCTGCCCCTTCAGAGGTGTATGACCTATAGAAAACTGTGTACAGAAAGACTGGAGTCACATGAGGTAAAGCCTGGTAGGAGTCCAGTTTTTGAACACTCATCTAAAACTTGCTCATTGGGATGGCAGGGTATCTCTAAACATGGTATTCATTCAAAAGTTCTTGCAGATTACTCTGCACAAAATCAGTGTAGAATAATACTTGATATTAAGACACTTATTTCATGATGGAGTGGTTGTGCTGGAATATTTAGTAAAATGTTGCAATTCATGGTGGCTCATACATTGCAAAAACATTTTATGGAAATAGTTATATATTTTCAGGGGAAAATTTGGACAAGTCTTTAGGCTTGTTGAAAAGAAGACTGGAAAAGTTTGGGCAGGAAAATTTTTCAAGGCGTATTCTGCTAAGGAAAAAGAAAACATAAGGGATGAAATCAGCATCATGAACTGTCTACATCATCCAAAACTGGTCCAGTGTGTAGATGCCTTTGAAGAAAAAGCCAACATCGTTATGGTCTTGGAAATGTAAGTATAAAGCAGATCACATTGGCAAGGCTAATAATTGTGTATACAAAAGTAGCAACTTACCCAGGTGTGGGACCATCAAAAGCTTCAAGATTTCCAGGGCCTGGATGGCTTTCACATCTTGCAAGTTTTTCAATTACTTATCCAAGTTGTTTAAACTGTGTAAGGGAATCTGTGTTGTATCTTTTAAAAAACCTGTGAAGATGTGTTACAGTTTTTATTGTCTCATTTGCTTGCTTTTTTAAAGTACATATGGTGGGTTTTTGAAGCTCACTCTTTTACTGCCATCTTGGGAGAGAAAAAAAGCCGCATGTTTGGACTTTCATTTAGAACCGAAAATGTGTTTAATGAGGACTTTTTTTTCTTTAGGCAGTTTTAAACATGTATTGGGGAAGCTTGTGTCGAATTTCATGGAAACACTGCTCAGTTATCACTTGCGGAGAATTGAATGTTGGTGCACAACACACAGTAGGAGAGAAAGATGTGGTTCAGAATGCAAACATCTAAGCTGCAGTCTAATAAAATAGCTGAGTTTCCATAAAAAATTAATCTTGACAAATTTATAGGGCTCAAGAGATACTAGAAACATTTCAGTTTTCATCACATCCAGTTTTTTATTTTTAAGAGATCTTAAAGGATTAGCCAGGTGTGGTTTTCCTGCAACACATAAATACTCTGTTTGCAAAGCATTTATTTATAACAAGGGAGTTCTGTATAAAAAAGTCTCCACAGGTAAACACAGTGAACGTTCCAAATCTGTATCAGTAGATGCAGAAAGATTGTTACACTGTGTGTTTCCCCCCAGAAATACTAATTAAACATGAATTGATCAGCCCCAAAGGTCAATGCAAGATTCTACATGGTGGTCCAGGTGTAGCAGCTGCAGAAGGGAATCTCTCCTTTACTTGAAAGTCATTGCACTCTTCATCCAAAGCTATATAATTAAGGCAGAATCTGAAGACAGGCTATGTTGCTGTCTTGGTCTTGCTGACTAAGCAACACTTATTTTTACCTCCCAGAAATTGTTCACCATGAACTACTGATGTCACAGCACTGTGGGGAGCATCAGAAAAACACCACCGAAGCAGGGCTGTAAAAGCACCTCACAGGGCTGTGACTTGGGTACCTTTGTATCTAAAGGCAGTTCACTTCCAGGAAAAAACAAACAAACAAACAAACAGAAACAACAAAACAAAACCAAAACCCAACAACACCAAAATAGAAGGTTCAGAACATGTTCATGCACCAAAATTCATTATAAGAAAAGAATCTGCATAGCGTGGGATGGAAAGCAAGGGTCAGGCTTCACCAACAACAGTGACCAACACGACCAACATTTGCATTGTTCATAATGCACCTCCTTGGTTTGAATCCCATACTTGTGGCAGTAGCAGCTGGAAGGAAAGTTAAATTCTGCTCTGTGCTGATGTTTTTCCCCAAAAGTAACAAAAGTTACTGTTATGCTGCTGCACCTACTTCAAGTGCTGTCTGATGCAAGAAGGAGAAGCAGTTTTTTTGCTGGCTGGAGGTTCTGTGTAAGATATAAATTGTTTAAGGCAAAAGAGACTATATGTCTATTTTGCTTACTTGGCACTTGCTTAGACTGTGTGCAAACTACTACTGCACTGGCATATTTCAAAGACTGGATTTTACAACCCTGGAACTTATGTGCAAGAAGGTGTTTTTATTTTTAGATTGAGCAGTTGAGCAAGCTGATGATGGGAAGAGAAGGAAACCCTACTTAGCTTGGAACTGGGAGTTGGCAGACCTAATGGAAAACAAGGTGTATAAAGAGTCTGGAATAGCATATGGCTTTACACTCCATTAGTTCCCGACAGCAAAGAAGTTTTACTTTTTAAAAATATAGAAAAGTGCAATCAAATTTAAAGTTGTTTTGTTAACCAGTCTACTTAGGATGTGATTTTAGTTTGGGCTGGCCACCTTTCCTGGCTTTTGGACCACCCCACTGAAAGTTCCATAATGTCAGAGAGCAGGAAGCAGCAGCATGTCCCTGCCCTGCAGCAGGATTGTGGTAATGCAAGGATTTCAAATAAATCAAGCTCACCTCCTACAAGTCTCCTCAGATTTTAGCAGTGACTGCAATTTAGGAGCTCCCCTTCTACTCAAATTGAAGTGATTGGTGTGAAGCATCTTTGGATTTTTCTTCCTGATACTTATTCTGAATGTTTCATTTTAATTTTATTTCCATATCTTTCTTAGAACCTTTTAAATTTTACACACTCTCCTTTTAATATTTTTCATTCACTCTTTTATATGCTTTGATTTTGTATTTAAAATAAAATCAGATTTTTTTGTGTTATTACTTTTAAATCAAACACTATAATAATGTGCTCTTACCTGGAAACCTTTCCATCTACCATTTGCTGGAATTCAGGGGCAAACTTCAGGCATCTCCTTGTCAAATACAGGAACATACTGGCTCCACAATAAGCAACTCAGTGGAAAAAGTGAATCCGAAAAATAGTAGCATGTTGTAAATATCACTCAGCACTGGGAGCTAAGTGCCTTCAAGTTTCTATATACTTCAGATAGTCTGTTTTTACAGAGATCAGAAGAAGATTATTGTATTGCAAATTAAGATTATTGCAGCAAAATCTCAGCACTAAACTCCATTCATTAGGTGTGATTTAAGCCAGCACAAGTCACTATTCTTTTTTTTTTTTTTTTTTCCTTTTTTTTTGAAGGTAGATTTATTAAAATGCGGTTGAGTATTTGCCTAGGAACCTTCAAGGTATATTCTTCTCACTGCTCCTCCTGGACCAAAACCTTATAATAAAACAATTTTAAAATGTGTATTCTGTGATTTTTGTAGACAGGATCCTCTATGACCTCATTTAGTTAAGACTGAAAAGAGGAGAAACTGGAAAGAATGAGAGATTTAGACTCTGAACTGCTGTTTGAACAAAGCCACCTTCTCCTTCTGTGTCTGGTCAGAACCTGATCCACATGGGTTTGGTTCAGCTTCCTAACCTGGCAAAAATTAAACTGGATTTGGCTTGGGATATAAATGCAGCAATATTCATTCTCTAAAAGCATTGCAGTTTAGTCTAATGTTGCTACTTGAGTGTCTAGAGCTCCCATGGTATAACCAGCATGCAGATGCGTTAACAGTAGTTCATTTCCAAAAATATGCTAAAAAGTGGTGCTCCAGACAATGGTACTATTTCTGAAAAGTTTTCCTTTTAGGGATCTGAAAAGGATGGCAGTTTAATAGTACAAATAAGTCATCACTATCTGTGTTACACGATCAAAAACAACTGGCACGTTTCAGTGTTGGGGTGATTATCATTTGGAATTGCACAGTGCTCCAGACACAAAAATCTTGCCTGCAGATGTTTTCATAAACACCTCCATACTGGTTAATGTCTTACTGAAGCAACAAAACACGAGATCCCTTGAATGGTAATTCAACAGCTCTGGCCATATTATTGCTTTATGTTATAAATGTGCTCTAATACAACACAAGCTCTCAGTTCATCAAGCATATGCTATTCTTACTATTTTAATGTTCATAGGAAACTGCAGTAGCATTTCTAATGAGATACTTTCTGAAATCTTATAGCCAAAGCAACAAATGTGTCCAGAACTCCAGATGTTTCAATTTCAGTTTGGCACATGAGGGATATAATCACATATCAACAACCTGCAAACATTGCAAGGCCAGTTTTCAATTGTGTGTTTTCTTTCTGTAACTGAAATGTACAATTACATTTGGCAGTAATCATGAATGCTGCAAAATATTAAACCATATAAAGACTATAGTGTATTTAATTTAGAACAGATTTCTAAAAGCAAAACTGCTCATCACCATTTGTTCCTTTCTCTACGGGTCACTCACACACAGCATAAGAAAAAAAGTATTTCCCATATTTGGATGAAAGCAGATAAACCAGTAGTACAGTGATTACTCAGAATTTAAAACAAAAAACACAACACCCCCCTCAAAAAAAAAAAAAAGGCAAAAAAAAAAAAAGGCAAACACAAAAACTCCACCAAAAACAATAAACCAGAACTTAAATTATGCCTTAGTAAATCTAGGTTAAAACTGTCCCACTTTAGTTCCACTAACAGTTCAATCCAGAAGATTCCACCCTGGAAAGACCAGTTATTTCACATCTTTAATAAGCATAAAATGGAATTGTCCTACAAGGAGTGTGATGAGGGCTCAGCTAAAAATACCAGCACTGAAAGTGTTGTGGGTTATATCCTTGTCCTGTCATAGCTAAGGAGGAAATTCCCTCTGAGCTCACTTGGGTCAGTAATTAATCCTTAGAGCTTTGCATTCCAATTAATTGTATCATTGGAATTCTTCCTTCTTCAGCCTTTCTTTGTCACTCTCAATCTCTCTTCTTCCCAAATTTTTGCTCATCTGCTGGAAGTTTTGTCCTCTTTTTCTGGGACCCACTCTATGTACTTTAGTTTTCTTTGTTTCTAAATTATGTTGTCTGGATTTGTGTGGTGATGGATCCCAGGAGGGAAGGAAGCGCTCAGAGTCTGCAGAGCTGTTACCAACCGATGTCAGAAGAGTGACAGTCACATGGCACACACTTTACTGTCACCTGCATGTGACTGACTCCTAAAGGCAGGATGTAAATCCCTGCAGCCTGGGCTAACAGTTTTGGTGTTTCACAGTCCTCACCTGGGACAGAGATTCAGAATGGAAAACATCCACCCAAGGGGTGATTCTTCCCATGTGGTCCTTATGCCATTACAAAAGACAGACTGCACCCTGAAGTGACTGCTGCGAGCTTGGACTCTCTGTGTTTCTGTAAAGAAAACAGTTTGATTACTCCCCAAATGAGAATGTTACACAAGTCCTCTTTTTATTGTCTTTCGTAGGGTTTCTGGAGGAGAGCTCTTTGAACGCATCATTGATGAAGACTTTGAACTGACAGAGAGAGAGTGCATTAAATACATGAAGCAGATTTCAGAAGGAGTCCAGTACATTCATAAGCAGGGTATCGTCCACTTGGATTTGAAGCCAGAAAATATTATGTGTGTCAACAAGACCGGCACAAGTATCAAACTCATTGACTTTGGACTTGCAAGAAGATTAGGTAATGACTTCTCTGCCTATTTCAATATGACAGGGGAAAGGGGCAGGACAAACAGTAATTCATGTTGCCTATTATATTCTTTCATGTATAAACAGTAAATAATGATTTCTGTAAATAGTTCTGGTTTTAGGAAAAAAGAAAAGGGAAAAGGGAAAAGGTGTTCAAGAGTCAGAGCAGGGCACCTCATCTTCAAGAGGAGTGTGCAGTGAGGTGTATATACAGTCTACCTGTCTGTTCCTGTGGGTAGGGTATCCCTGCAGACTACAGGTAAAATAAACAGTAGCAGTCATGTTAACAAATATTTATATTTGCTATAGGAAACCATAAATCACTAACTCTCTAACTAAACACTTCATGAATACTACAAAACCTTGAAACTTTAGTAATGGCAGGAATTAAGGTGATGTTCTAGATGCCTTTCAGACCTGGATAATTACAGTCAATTTACATTTCCCCATTAGTTTTATCATTTCTTATCTTAATAGCAGCAGGATATTGTCATAGATGTTAACCATCAGAGGAATTCTATAAGGAGCTGTGTAATGGCGCTACCTAAAAATAGTACAATAGGAGAGCTACCATTTCACAAGCTCCTCCTCTTCCTAAGCTGTTTTTAGGTGCTTTCTGTCATTCATTTTGGTGTAAGATTCCAACATGATCTGCAGCTTGAAAGCTGAAGACCTTCAAGGGTTCTTGTCTTCACATTGCTCAGTGTTAGTTCAGCTCTAAAAAGCAGTCTTCTACTTGTGTTTTCAGTGTTAAATGATACCCCACATCACACACTGATCTTTTTTAATCTTGTATTTTCACAAAATAAAAAAAAAAAATCATTCCAGGAATTAAGAGGAACAAAAATAGTGTATGAACTTGTTATACTGGGAGAGCTGAGATTTGTGTGTCTTCTGGCAATGATTGATTGTGACAACTCGTGTGAATTCCTGCTGTCTGTATAAAGGGGCCCAGAGCCAGATTCTTACTTGCAATCTTTTGTCTTCCCTCTTTCAAAAAAACTATTTTAAATACTTATTAAAAATTCAAACAATGATTTTTGAAAGAGTACGGTCTGGAACTACTACCACTTAGTTTTTTTTGTCTGCCTAAATGCTACTCATCCTACTTCTTTTGACACTTAGGTAGCAGACTACTGCAGTCACAAGGATATAATTTCACTACAACCAACCAAAAATGGTTTGTTGAATGAATAGTGGAAAACAAATCCACTTTTCAGAATTTTAGATGATGTTCAGCTCCAAAAGTGTGTTACGTAAGTCTTGGTCACATGGGCACTTGTTAACTCAGAGATAAGATGTTTCTTTTATTTATTAAAAAAAAAAAAAAGGTATCACTGCCTTTTATGTTCCTTCACCAGTATGGAGCCAATAGTGTTCTGGGAACATCAACTGGATTTTGTTCTTGTTGAGGAAACAGATGAACTGTTAACTAAGTTCCAGTGCTGATGTCTTTTGTTATCAGAGGTGTGTGAAAGACTTCAGCCCATGATGTTCCAGCTGTCAGCCTGAAAACTATACATTTACTGCTGCACTGAGTGGATTTCATCAACAAGAGATATAATGTAAACACAGAATGGCCTTTTTATAGAAACTCCTTCAACTACCTTTTTAACTTCAGGCCACAGTTAAACTGACATTTAGCAAATGGAAGATCCTATTTTCAGTAGCCTGTTCATATCCATCAGCTTTTCCATTTTTCTGGTAATCTTGTGGCACCACAGTGCCTTGCACAGCTGGCACCAGCTTGTGAGCTGCTGCAGTCACTCCACAGGCAGCAAATCCCTAAACTCCAGATAACTTCTCTTGATGCAGAAGGATGAGAGCTGTGGGCACTGACTCTCATTTTAATTTTACAGTACTGTACGTTCATTTGGCTTACTATGTTCCTAATTCTTGCCATGTTTCATTATGGGTATTTGCTATTCTGGATAACTCCTTTGTGTGGGGTATTCCTGTAGGAAGAGAAAGTGCCCTACCATTCCATGCCCTTCAAGCAAAAGCACTGTGTTAATTGGGAAGACAATTGTAACATTTTGCTTGAGATGATTTGCAAAAGTAGAGAACAACTCCTGCTGTTTCATTTACTTACAAAAATTGCTAAAAACCCTTCTCACTAATGCAGTTCTTGTCAGTTGTCTTACGTGGTGCACTGAGGTCATGTTCCTCCACTTGTGCTCCTTCAGGCATTGTGGTTTTGAAATTGGTTGTCAAATTCACTTTGGCATTGACAGATGTGGGACTGGAGCCCTCATACGGACCTGACCCTGCCTAAGCAGAAACTGCTCAGCCAAGGGGTTGCTGAAGGGAGCTGTGGCTGCTTCTGCACTTCACCTTCTGAGATTTAATGTTTTGTAACTAGTGCAAACTAATGCCTCTAAATATTCAGTGTTCTGATCAGTTTTAAAGATATTGGGATCAGCTCCTTCTGCAGTCATCTTCTGCAGCTAATTAGTTCTCTTGCACTGTCAGGAAATACCAAAGCTGCAGTGGGATATTTTCCTGACCTTTTTTGGTGTGCTGAGGAACACATGTAGAAAATTGTTTAAGATAAACTTCTTGAGGAGAAAAGAGAATGATTTTTGAGTACTGTAAAGATTTTTTTTTTAATCAGTTGATTATACACAGTGTCAGCAGCAGTTTCCAGCTAGCTTGTCAGCTTTCTATCTGAACTAAGGGATATCCAAACACAGAACCTACTTGTATACTAAGCTTGTAAACAGCTGGGTAAAGATTTGACATATTATTGCATAGAAAAGGTCTTATTCTTTTCCTTTCTTTTTCTTTTATACACAGAAAATGCTGTATCAGTTGTTTCACACTTTATGCATGCACTCAAATGCCATGTTTTCAAAAAAACCCCCTCATTTCTCTGACCTAAGAGCAGTGCATTTCATACACCAGCCTTTTGCATACACAGTGGCTCATGGTAGTTTACACAGTGCACAGAAAAGCCTCCAAACTTGGATGTGGAAATCTGAGCCTGAGATTTGGACAATTATGATGAAGCCTTTGGAAAATAGGCTCATTGTCATAAATTTCAGTAATTTTTCATAAGGACAGTTCAAAAAAAATATAGATGTTGACTGTTGAAAGGCAACAAATGGGAAAATGGGATCTTAGGCTTCTCATTTGCACTTGGAAAAGGAAGGATGATCACTCCTCATGGCCACTGCGGAGAAGATGTTGCCCTTGTTTTGTACTAAGTCACTTTAGACTGGATATTAGAAAAAAGATCCTACCTATTGGGATAAGAAAACTCTGCTAATGTGACTGTAGGGTATTGTGGAACAGTGTCTGTGCTTTTTGAAGGCTAGTTGGGGATCTGGCAAGAGGGTTCTGCTGTTGGTGAACTTGCATGGGAGGATCTGAGTGATTTCCTGCAGCTGCTCCCAGGCATTCTTCTGGCTGTTTCTGTCTTGGGAAATGGGAACTCCCTACTTGGAGGGCTCTCTGAAAGCACGGGAAAAGTGAAAATAAGACTTTTGTAGTTTATTTACTGTAACTATACATGAGCAGAGCAAAAAGGATTTCACAGCATTTAAAATGGGAAACTGGCACGACTGTGTGTGAAGTGCTATGGTAGTGCTTAAAAGTGGCCTCAATCATGGTGTTCAATCATTAGGCAAGTTATTAACCCCACATATCCTTCAGATTTCATTTGGGAGGTTGGGGATTTGCATACCTCAGGAGACTACTAGCTTAGGTGTTTGATTATGTTTCATTAAATGCTTTAAGGGATTTCAGTGGAGGTGAGTGTGGGAATAGAGTCAGTATTGGGATCAGCATTCCTCTCACAAAACCTGGTAAAGTAAGTTCTGGTAAATAAATATATTCTATTCAAATTCAGTAGTGTGGACAAGTCACTTCTTTTGTAGCCTTCTCATAACTTTCGATTTGTTGTTGTTTGAGAGGTTTTTAAGCTTTTCTCTTTATTATAGAGCTGAAATATCTGTACTCACGGTAACCTCACACAGGGCAGGATTGGAATCTGTTACATCTGTTTTGGTTAGATGGTAATCTCTTTAGGAGAGCAATGGGTCCTCACTAGGACATTCTACTCTGCCTAATCTGGATGCTACTCTTGCACAAAAGATCAGCATAATGCAATGAATCTCACATAAGGCAAATACTGATTGCTCAGGCACATGTGCAGACTGGACGAGAGTTTCTTGATCTAAATTCAAGCCTGTTTCAAGTCAGAAACAATTCATTTTCTGACTTTTTATACTGATATAATACAATTCTTTTATTGGGATGTGGGTTTTTTCCTCTAGTCACTAATCTATTCTTTAGTTTTCTTCCTCCCTCACCTTGCTTATCCTTTATTTCTTCCCATCCTATTTAGAATTAGCATTGATGAAAATGATCCTATTGAGATTTACCTAACAATTTCTAACCTCATGACTTACACCATGTTTCATACTACAACTAGAAGTCAGGCATATCACTCAGTTGCACTCTGGCAGCATAAGCTGTCAGTACTGGGTCATGGAGAGGTTGTTCTTCTGCCTCCAGCACTGTTTTTTCCAGTTGAGCAATACCATGGGGTCAGCACAAGAAAAATGTCAAATGGGTTCACGTGTCTCACAACCTCATTCTTGGGCTCATACTGGCAGCAGTAGCCTCATTGTAGATCATTTTAAAAGCATCCACGTTGTGTTTAAGCAGAGCCAAATGCAGAACACCTGTGCTACAGGCCAGCCCAATAAAAGCTTGGGGCAGCTGATGATTTGTGCTTCCCTGGGTGTGCTGGTAGGCAAGCTTAGTTTTGATGCTGTGCCCACGGCTGGTTTCACTGAGGGGCAGGGATCTGGCAGGTGTATATTGTTTGCTTCTTCTTGTTTCACCACTGGGTTGTACCACTTCAAGTTTCAGAGATGTGCAACCTGCTATTGATTTTCTTTCCTGTTTGCCCTAGGAAAAAAATGCATTGGATTGCAGTTGTTATTTCTTTGTATTATAATTTTATTCCTACTGCTTCTTTTTGCCACAGTATGCAGGTTCCTTAGCTTTGATAAATCTTGGATAATTTGTGAAAACTGTAACTTCTTTCTTACACTGGGTTCCTGCAGTCCCCTTGTGCAACTGCTGAAGGGCTGGAGGCTCAAATGCTTTTGTACTTCAGAACATCCAAATGTGAATTCAATGCTGGCAATTCTCTTTCTTAGACGTGGTCTTCTGGAATCTTCTTATGTGTTTGTACAGTGTTGTATGCTTGAGGATGCTTAATAAATAATTATTTCTATACATGTGTCAGCTAAGAGAATAGCAGTTCAGCAGTTCTGATAAGGATCTTTAATAAAATCACAAATATCATGGCAAAAGGGGTTTTCCTTTTACTGGAGAATAACTAGCTTTAAAAATCTGCATGCAGCAGTTAATGTTTTTCCTTTTCGTTTTTCACAGAAAGTGCAGGTTCTCTGAAGGTTCTCTTCGGGACACCTGAGTTTGTGGCTCCAGAAGTTATAAACTATGAACCTATTGGATATGAAACAGATATGTGGAGTATAGGAGTGATCTGCTACATTTTGTGAGTACCTTTGCTATTCTTAACACACATTGTGACATACAAAATTTTCATCGGTTTCTGAAGTTTTCTCCAATTTTCAGGCCTTTTGTATTCTAATTAGCAGCTCCAGAATGTTTAATAAAGATTCTGTGTTCTCTGAGGGGTGCAGTTGGTAAATTCAGCCTTTTAGTATTGTACATCTTACATCATAAACCAGCAATACTTCATTTAAAAAGACAATGTGACAGTATTTTATTATTAATTTTAAACTATTTTCCCCTTCCAGATATTAGAGAAATGTTTGGGATGCACTAATAACCAATAACTTCCATTCTTTTATTTGAAGGGAGAAAACTTTTATGAAACTTTGGGTCACTGAAGGATCCTAGCATTACCATATCTGTTCAGAGTGCTTTTCTATTTATTACTAAGTACAAACCACTGGATAAATTCATTTTATTAGCAGATGGATAGAGCTCATGGAAACACTTTAGAGGGTGGTTAGCTGCAGCTTTTGGTTACATATTTCAGTATTAGATGTGATTTTTATATATGATTTGATAACACATGCTTGTGAACATCAATGAGTCTATAGAAATGTATATGGAAATAGCATCTCCATGCCTAGGATAGCAAGCAATCATCTTCCAGCTGTGACTGTCCACATTTGGTGCCACAAGTGTAAAGAGAAGCTTGGTTCTTTCTTGCTCTCTCCAGCTTCAGCAGTAAGTGAAGGCTTTGCACGCCTTCTTTTAAAAGGCTCCTCTCAATGCCTTTGTTCTTTTATTAGAAGAGGCCCCCTGCCCTGGCTACCCTGCTCCTTGACACCTGGCAGTGCACAGTTGTTTGCCTCCTCTTTACTCAGTCTTTCTGTGCTCCTGCTTGCCCCATGAACCTGTACTTTTTCTCATGCTCTTCTCATTTCCAAACTAAGCATGAAAACTTCCTTGCTTGTCCTGCGCAAAAGCTGCTACATCAACTCCCTCTTGCAGCAAAGACTGAATATTCCTGTTATCTTCTGTTTCTCATGTGAAGTGTGCTACACTCTTCAAGGTCACTTTGCTCTGCCAGTTTATTTACAGGACTTTGATTTTTCCATTCACTTCTAGCCCTTCCCTCTAGATCTTGAGAGCTTGTTTGGACCATTCCGTAGCTCAAATAATGCAGACCACACAGGCAGCACTCGGAGGCAAACTCGTGTATTTCTGTAGCTTTTGAGGTGTCCTGGTGCGCAGGAGATGAAGGATGGCGGTGCGGGGCGCGTCCCTGGAGCGCAGCATTCCCTCGGTGCGGCAGTGCCCTCTGCAGGCGCCCCGCACCGCGGGGAGCGGAGCATCGCGGCGGCTTTTGGGGAATTCGCGGCTTTTGTTTTGTTATCAGAGTGGGCGACGACTTCTCGTGTGTTCCTGGTACAGGCAGCGACCGGCAGGAGAGGCACAAAGCGCTGCTGGCAGCCGTGTGTTCCCGGGGAATGGAGCCGCGGCTGCTGCTCCAGGACAGCTCCCGTGCTGGGGAACGCCAGCATCCTCTGAGTAGGCAAGGCAAAGGGAGCAGGTGAAACAGGTGAAATGCCTTGCCAAACACCAGTCTGCCAGCACTGGCAGAACTGCTTCTTCCCAGATTCTCTATGCCAGCAGAAGAAAGATATTTGGGTGATGTACCATCCAGCTGATGGGGCAGGGATGCGTTACACTTGGTGCAGCTGATCTGATGTGCCTTGTGAAATATATTAAGAAGTTACTTGTTCTCTGAGGTGTATTTGAGCTCATTTAATCCCTCTTGAGGGGAAAACTACATTACCCAAACATAATGAATTTTTTTTTTTTTAACGCATAGCTGTTGTAACAATAGTGATTAGCAGTAATAATCAGCTTTTGTCTTTCTTATCATAAGAATAAAGTAATAGAAGTTAGGGAAGACCTGTGAGTCATCACTTGGACTTTCCCTCTCCACCCCAGAGTGACAGGCTCCCAATCTGTCTCAACTTTCTGAAAGCTCAGCTATTTTTACAGACTCACAACTGTGAGCCATTATCCAAAATGGACCATCACATCATCATTGCAGAATGCAAATAGAAGTCATTGAGAAACTGCATCTCTCTTTAGTTATAGCCCCGCTTTCCTGTTTTGATTGTAAGCTCTGAACTGCCAAAACTCATGCACAAAAACTCATTCATTTAGTGTCTGCCTCCTTTACCCTCACTGTGCTTGTAACTTAGCATTTGCACCCCCTCACCCCCTGCCATGGTGAGTGGGGCCATGAAGGCAGAGGCAAATGCTGCAGCAGTGCTGGACTTAAGGGCAGGTCTGCTGCAGGCAGCTGATGGCCTGAAGCTGCTGTGTCCACCACCTGATCTAAGTGATGCAGCAGAGAGCACCTACTGCATCACTTGACATAACATCTCTTTTAAGGTCAGATTCCAGAGTGCTGGTGGACCTGTAACCTGCCTAGAAAGTGACTGTGCTGCACAGCAATGAATACAAACTTGGTTTAGCAAACAGCTGCTAAAGAGATCTCTGTGAGTGAAGGGTCTTCCCTGCAGAAGAATAAATGGGTGGGATGTGATCTTAAGAAGGACACGGGATGACAGGGGTCCTCCAAAACCCTACAGCAAAGCCTCTCTCCTGGCCCTCTGCTATGCAGCCATAAGCACAAATATCACACTCTCTGTTGGGATCTGCATCTGTATTCCTTACAGCATGCACAACTGATTTAATTCCATCCTATAGTTCATGGGTTCCCTTTCCACATTTCTAAGCTACACATTAAATCCTTTTAATCTTCTTGGATAACTGATTCAATCCTGTCTCTTCATCTGTCTTTTTCTTCCTTGAATTTTCATGTTTGTATTCTGCACTTCATGTTTTTAATCTTCCACTTTTATCTTGTTCTTTGCCCTGCTCTGCATCACAGTACTGTCTCACATACTTAAGTTGATCTATTGCCACAGAAATAACAGGCCACAAATATTATAGCTTGTGTATATCATCTCCATTTATGTCTCTTTCAGAGTTTCTTTTTGCATTTAGAACAGTCTTTATCTAATCAAGGTTAAACCTCCTGAATTCTTTCCAGGTCTTTCTGTTCCATTTATTCTTCTGGGCATTGCTGAATTTGCTTGTTTTTCTCCTAGTTAGAACTAGTTCTTTTCTGATGGATAGTAAGTGGTTCCAATATTTAATAATCTGAAAAAACTTCTAAATTCTCCCTCTATTTCAGACCAATTTTCAGTCTAAGATTTCAGCACTGCGTGTATGTACATTGAATGTGGATGGCCTTTTTCCTTCTGATCACAGGATCTGATTAGTTTCAGGGAGGAACTGGCTGTGGCTCATCCAGACTTCTGCTTGCTTCCCAATAGTTAGTTCTTCATCAGTGTCAGGCAGTGTTATCTTTTCAGTGTAGTTGATCTCTGTCAATTAACAATCTGTAATATACTGTGTCTTAGACTGTGTTTCAATATCACATTTGGTCCTGCTGTATGCTCTTCTCCTTCAACACCTTCCTAATAGCATATAAGATGTAAGAACCCTCCTTATCTTTTCCTTAAAGCAATTTAGGAAGGCTTTAATGTCAAGACCGTAGTGCTCAAAAGAAAATGTTTTATTTGTTCTGTGGCACTGGCAAATTGTGGTTCCTCATTAATCCACTGGGCATGTGGAACAAGGATGAGAACACCCTTGCTTCAGCAATGAGCTTTCCTCCAGAGACAACCAATGTGGGAGTCAGCCAGCCCCAAACCCAAAAAGTGGTTTTGTCCTGTGGATGTGTGTCCCCCACAAAGTAGTTTGAGACTTTATTTCACTTGTAAAAGAATTCAATTACTGCATGATTTCCAGAGTGCAGGTGTTACATGTTTATTTGGCCTGCCCTGCACAGGTTTCTCAGAGGCAGGTAAGATACCATTGCCCATACTGGGATCTGTTACTGGGTTTGCACTGCTAATGCAAGGCAAGGACTGTAAGGAGGAGCTCAGTGCCAGCAGTCCCAGTCGGTTGCTGCTGCAAGCTCTCCCTGCAGAGGAACACTCAGAGTCTGACATTTTGAGGCAAAGACCAAAGTCATCTTCCCTGGATCAGTGTGAGATTTCCAGCTGGAATGTGGTGGGGTGTGTCACAAAGGCAGTGAAACTGGTGTCCACCTTGGACCCTTCTAATCTTAATATTTCGAAGTCTGCGCTCGGAGCGTTGTTAGAACAGACCAATAAACGTTAAGGAACTTCCAGAGGATAAAATATATTTCTTCTTTATTTAGAAGTGGAAACTGTGAAAGATTTTTTTAAACAAATGGTTCTTAACATGCCAGGAAGATGCCTGGTTGAGTAGCTGGAAGAATGTTTTCAGTAAACAACCTGCTGCTTGTCTAACAGTAACTTCACAGTGTAAGCACAGAGTTAATTTTCAGGAGCAGTAGCTCATCTTTATCACTTCAGCATTCCAAAAAGAAATTGTTTCCATTGTCTGTCAAAAGAGTTGCTGAGCCATTATTACTTTAAATGGCTATTAAGAAATGAACAACCAAAACTTCAGTCCGTGAAATCTGTGCTAAAGATAAGAATTTCTGGTTCTAATCTACACTAGTTGCTGGATTTTGTTTTCTGACTATGGATAAGAATCTAGTTCTTCTTAGAAGTGTTTCCACAACAAGGCAGCTGATTCACAGCGTAAAACTGTAGTAAAGTTATTTTAGCCTTATAAATTTTCAACAGCACATTCAGAAATATGAAAATAGGTTCACTGAAATGTTTGAATGGGAACTGTTACACTGGTGTTTGGAAATGACAGTGAATGGAGCCTTAACCACTAACCACCTTGTGATTTACCAAATGCATGGGATCGAGCAATCCTACCACAGCATTCAAGATTTTATCAGATAATTCTGTCATGCAATTCTAAAATAAATTTTAAAATAAAACACCAACCAAATCTCTTATTTATCCTCACCCCTCAAAAGCTGTGTGTGACATGCAGTATGCCTTTGCCCAGAAATTTAGACTGTCATTATAAGCACTGCCTCTTTTGGAGCTGTGGTGTTTCCACATGAAGCAATGTCTCTGTACCTATAGCAGTCTTTTTAGCACACAAATGATCTCTCAATACCATAGCTTTAAACTCTGGAAATAGGCCAAAATACTGTCTAATGTAGCACAAGAGCTGCAGCAACACTATTTGTGGTAGTATTGTGGTCACCTCTGCCATCCTTTGATCAAATATTGAAGGGAAATGTGATTGTTACTGCTCTGGCTGCCCAAGTGTGTCCTCTGGCAGCAGAGCTGGATGAAGACGCACATCTCCTCTATTGTCAGTGAGCTAACGAAATACTTCACAGAGCTGTCATTGTCTGAGCCACTGAACTGGCTGAGAGATTGCTGTACTTACTACAAAGTCTGAAAAGAGACAACCTTGCAGTCAGGATCTGGAAGCCAGACTCAGAAGTGCAGTCTGCAAGAAATTTTTTCACTTTCTAAAATGTTAAGGAGAAAAGACATTGCCGTAAATAAGAAAATGCTTAGCTGTTGGGGTGGGGGTAGGTTTAAGGCCCTGCAGGAATGCTTTGTGGATTCCAGGACAGAGATTTCAATGGCTTCATGGGATGTACCTGCTGGCTGTGAGGGCAGGGCAGAGCTTCACTGTGCCGCAGCTGTGCCAGCTCTGCAGGGCTGTCAGGCACAAACCTTCTCTATTCCAGTAAAGTAAGTGTCAAAACACGAGAACAGTCATGGTAAAGTTGGTTTATATGAGCATTTTTTGCTATGTCAGTCTTACAGTTTTCTGTAACTTCTGCCTCTTATATCTTTATAAATGGTTTTATGCCCCTTTACACATTTAGGAAATCAGGCTTTGTTGTTGCATTTGAATGCACCTCATCTAATGGAAAGTAAGACTGCCAATACATTCTGTTCTGATTTACCTTGTTCTGCCTGAGAATAAACAATCCTTTTATCTTGATCTCATGTATTATTACTAACAAGTTTCTGAAGTATACACATAAGACTCTGGACTCCGCTGTACTGCACACAACTTCCAGAAATGGTAAAAGATTTAGTATGTTCTCTGTCTGAGACTTCAAAGAGTCTGTGTTTCTGCCTTGTGTATAGAAATAAAATCCTTAGGAACAAGTTCCAAGCCAGATTTTTAATGTAATTAGAGACAAAAAATAGGCAAAATAACTTTGAAGAAGGAGATCATTCTATATTATGAATCTAATAGCTCACTTTATTTGACCCCAAACGGTTTTTCTGCCAGTCTGTCCTGTGTTATTCAGTGGTATCTTGATATTCATATAGTATTATATCCATATAGTATTTTCAGAACACTTATAAGTCACAGTTATATTTAAAAGAAAGAAGTACTACTGCTGAAATGTAAGTAGCTGTTTTAACTGGTTAACATAATTGTACAGAGAAAGCAAATAAAGTCTGTAAAATTTTATGAAGAATAGGTTAGTATGTAAGTGCATGCCAGGAAGGCCTGGAAAATTGACTCACGTGTAGTTCTAAGGAATAAGCAACCTTTCACCTGAAAGATTTTGCTGAAAGGGCAATATATACAGGCATCAAAAGTATCCAGATGCACAAAGGCATAGTATAATAAAGGATAATGCTCAATTGGAGAAAAATACTCTGCAAAAATGACACTATGATGTTCTGTAATTGCCTTTCACTGGCAATTTATCAGCTATATTAGGTAAAAAGCCCTGGAAGCTCAACTAGGTGAAAGGAGAGCACTATTTCCATTTCATGCATCATCATGACTGATTGAGAACATAAAGATCAGATTACTTTTGGATGCATCTGCATAACTCCACAGCCTGCAGTGATGTAGCACAGTTTAATCTGTCTACATAATTCAGGGTGAGTTAGTTTACAAAATAGCCCTGTGGATTTCATCATTTCATTCTGCATCTTTATTCTTGGGCTCTCTCTGCAAGACTCAATGGAATAAAATGTATAGAAGAAACTTGGTTTGACAGTAAAGACAGCAAAGTCACCCTGAAACTAGATGATATCCAGAGGTCCCTTCAACCCTATCAATTCTGTGATTTTGTGAAAGTGCCAGGAAAAAAAAAAAAATCAACTGAATTTGGTGTGAAAATTCCAGTGTTAGTTGTGTGGAAGTAGACAAGTAATTTAACAACCCAGTATGCTCCACTTTCACCTAATTCTAGTTCTCCTCAAAAATGTCTTGGGGAAAAGAGAAAGAAAAACGTGCCTTTCAGTTTTGCTGCCAAAATCCTAGTTTCCTTCCCAGAAGACTATTTGTAGTTAGCTTTGAGTATTTTTGTTCTGTTTTGTTCTGTTTTTAGAGGGAGCTTTTATTGATGAAGAGCTGCAGAATATAGGAGATGTCACACACGGCTTTAACTCGCTCCTCACGTAATTAGCAACCTGACGCGGTTCGGTTTGTGTCTGTGTGTCTGTCCTACCCCAGGGTCAGCGGACTCTCCCCTTTCATGGGAGACAACGACAACGAAACCCTCGCCAATGTCACCTCCGCGACGTGGGACTTCGATGACGAGGCTTTTGATGAAATCTCTGACGACGCCAAGGACTTTATCAGCAACCTACTAAAGAAAGACATGAAGTAAAGCTGCTGGACTTGATACGCTTTCTCTGCTTGCATTTCGCTTTGCCCCGCTGTGAATCTCCCGGTGGCCGCGGCCCCTCTGGCGATGCTTTATAAGGAGCTCTGGCCGTCCGTGCGCGTCGCGCTGTGTCCCCGCGGGGAGCGGAGCTGAGCGGAGCTTTGCTTTCAGTCGCCGGCTCATTCTGCTCTTCCCTTCCCTCGGGCAAGATGCGCCTTGGGGTTTTGTGTGGCCCCTCCGATCCCCGCTGTTGTGACACAGATTCCCGCATGATATGTTCTGTCTTGATCGGCACGGGTTGTAATTTTGCCATGTGTTGCTTTCAAGTGTGGTACCTCTAAGTAGGCAGCTTTCCTAGAAAACGTAGTAATTGGGCAAGGGGAAAAAAAAAAAATCAGAGTTGGAAGCCCTGTTTACAGCAGTGTCTGATCCAAGCAAGGAAAGGAAAGGCAGCTCTTCCAATGAGTTTGCAGTTGGATGGATGGAAAACAGAGGGTTATTTATCTGTGCACCTTGAATGAAGTGGAGTGGGTGTGGCCCGAGAGATTCTGACATTTCTGGGGTTTTAGTTATTCAGGAGGGTATTAATTGGTGGGATGGGGAAATCTCTGTAAATGAAGGAAAAGAGATCTGAGATGGGGTTCTGCCAGCACCAAGGAGCTGAATCATTGCCACTGTGGCTCTGCTGTATGTGTTCCATGCCTAAAACATATGGTTTTTCCTGCTTGGTTTTATAATATCTTATTAACACTTAAAAATGCACAGTTTTCTCTCAAAAAGATCTATAGAAATTGTGAAAGTGAGTTTAAGAAGTAACCAGGGCCGGGAAAGCAGTGCCATGTGATCTGTGTTGCTAAATTTAGGAAACAGAAAAATCAGCTCCCAGAAAAGAGAGCACAAAATAATGCTACAGCAGGTAGGCTCACCTGTCCTTACTGGCAATTCTGACTGGTCTTTCTATATAACAACAGGAGTCGCTTAAATTGTACTCAATGTCTTCAGCATCCCTGGCTGCAAAAAGACACCAAAAACATGGAAGCCAAAAAACTTTCTAAAGATAGGATGAAGAAATATATGGCCAGAAGAAAATGGCAGGTAATGAAGAGGATATGAAATTGAGTTCAATATCCTAAAAAGTCTTGTTATTTTTAATGTTTATGATTCTAGGAACCACATCATGCCAGGTGGTTTCTGCTGCTGGTGAAAGCTCTGGCATGACCAGAGTGTGAATGCAGGTTTGGTGTCTGCAGTGGAGCAGGAGGGTGCACAGCTGCACGTACATTACATGTGAGGATTCCAGTTTGGGCTCCCAGAAGGCCTATCTGTTCAAGTATAGTTTTTGCTGCTCTTTTTGGGGTATGCCCATCTCTCTTCCCTGCCCTCTCCATGCCACTGAAGGCTGGGGGATTATCCAATCCTTAAAAAACCTGAACAGTTCAGGTAAAACTCATCCACCTGACCTCTCTATAGATACCTTTTTGGGGGGTAGCTTCATTCTGCTAAGCTAGTAGTTCTGTCCTGTGGGAACCTCAAGCTTCTCATTGATTTGATCAGATTGTTTTAATAATTTTCTTGGACATATTTGGTCTCCTTATTTTCTTTTTTTCTTAGTGCTCGGACTGTTGTAGCAGGTCTGTCTGTGTCGTGCTGATAGCTAGAGGAGTTGCTGTGTGAAATTCTAGGTCCAGCCTTTTGAGTAGCCTACAAAATATTAGTTTATGTAAATCTACCTTATATTTCCTCTCATGTTCTACTGTACATGTTTCTTGGAGCTCATGCAAACTGTTCAGAAATACTAGTGTCTGTACTAGAGCCAGCATAGTTTGAACACTTTTTAGTATCGTGGTGGTTGATCCTCGATCCTGTCTGAGGTCTGCTTCCATCCTGCAGATGGGACTTTCTCATTCATTTCATACTAGCTCGTTATTCGTCCCTGATGCAACGGAGCCCAGCCCATGTGGCAGTGGAGAGAGCCGTCCCCCCGAGCTCAGGTCCAGTTAAACAGGACACAGCTCTTTTGCTGGCCCTCCTCTCGCAGTGCTTTTTATCCGCAGCTAACAGAGACATTCATTTAGGTATGAGTTCATCAGGGGAAGTTTATATCTGCAACTAAATTTGGTAATTCAGTCCAGCCTGCTCTGTCTCTCCTAAAACAACAGAGCTATATATAAGCAGTTTGTCCAACAATTCCAGTGAGGTTTGCAGAGATCCCAGATAATTTGTCCGAAGCACAATTGTTGCAGAGAATCACATGCCTGTTGGATTGGATTGATCAGAAGCCTTTTATGTTATGTCTTAGAAAACAGGCCATGCTGTCAGAGCAATAGGAAGACTGTCATCCATGGCAATGATTTCTGGTATGAGCGGGAGAAAGGCCTCTGGGAGCTCACCTACCAGCCCAATAAATGCAGACAAAGCAGAGAATGAAGGTAAGGATTTTTTTCTGCATCGTATTTTTACCTCTCTCTGAATCAATCTTACTAAAACTTTCAGCAGAATGCTAGAGACCAATCCTTGAGTTGGATATTCCTGCTCTCTCTCTCTCTCTCTTTCTCTCTCTTTCTCTCTCTCGCGCTCTCTCTCTCTCTCTCTCTCTCTCTGTTTTTATCTTCGTATTTTTTAAAGAAATCTGTCAAAAATTAATTGTACTCATATTGTTCTGCTACTCAAAATGTCCCAGTATAAGTACAGGCAGTAAACTCTTCTCTTTTTAAAGTCAAAGAATTAAGGCAGATTTGTTAGCTGCTCTTTCTCTAAGTTTGGGAATGCATGTTTATACAAAGATGACAGTGATGTATTGCCTTCTCAGGCAAGCAAGCAAGCAAGCAATAAAGTATTAACACTTGCTGCAACCAAGACACATATCCTGCATTAACTATGCTACTCAGATGGGGCATTTAGGGAAAAAAATAATGTGCCTGCATTATTGCCCTACATCCCCAGCTAATGTGGATTTGTGATGTGCAGCAATCAGAGGTGCAAATGTTTGACACCACTGAAAATCAACCAAGTCATTTTGACAAATCCACATAGACTGTGGGCCTGATACAAGTGGAGTTGGTTTACTCTTCTGACTAGCAAAAGTCCAGGTTTTGTTAGAAAGAAATCAAGGCAAAAACAAGCTGATTCCTAGTGTGGTGGCCTGAAAGGCAATTTCTATTTATGGCCTGAATCTTTGTCCAGCTGCAAAAGATCAGCACAAAACTAAGCGGCTGATGCCCTCGCTGTCCCGCTTGTTGTACAGAATTCAGTGAAATAAATTAGCCTTTGATAATAAACATTAAAATGCATCTTTTGAGACCATGCTCTGTAAAATTGTTAACCACCTCTTCACTCTCCTGCAGATGCCTTCCTTGAAGAAGTGGCTGAAGAAAAGCCCCATGTAAAGCCATATTTTACTAAAAAAATCCTCGACTTGGAGGTTGTGGAAGGAAGTGCTGCTAGATTTGACTGCAAAATTGAAGGTACTTTGAATAAGAATGTCTGTTTCTTTCTTTCCATGCCAGTTTTCTGCATTGTGCAGCTGTTTGACTTTTTCCTTTTTTTTTTTTTCTTTATTATTATTATTGAGTTGGTGCCATTTTGCTTTACCAATATCTGCCTGTCATAGCATGAATGTGTTGCAATAGCTGAAATTATCTGGAGCTGCATGGACTTGTTCTGTGCTTGCCATAGAACAGAAGTCTACAAGAGTCAATGTGTCAATCACTAATTCAGAAGAGCAAGTGGGAATTGTCATATGATTTTTGAGGACAGAAACAGTAGAAACAAAATGTAATGTAGTACCATAAATTGAAAGAGTGTACTCTGAGAGACTGCTAAGCAGAGACCAAGAACTAATAGGAGGTTGCTTATCTGAAATGACAAATTTCAGGTGGCCTTAAGATAATTTTAAGCCATATATACATTGTATTAAAAGCAAAGAAGTCCCTAACACTGTATACTCTTGAAAAGTAGTATTAATATCTTTGAACTGGTTACATAAGTCACATCTAGAAAATACTGTATTGTTGTTCGGAATTTTTTTTTAATTTATGAGTTCAAGAAAGAAAACTCAGACTGGAATACACAGACAGAAAGCATAAGTTTATAAGAAGGCAGAGCCTGGGCTTGGTCAGCCCAGCAGTCTGAAGGTCAAGACCACTGGCACTTCTACTGCATTGAGACTGAAGCTTCTGTATCTCAGCTGTGGATGGAAACTAGAAATTAGGAGAGAAGAGCTGTGAAATCAGAAGGGATAGAGTCAGTACCACACTTCATATATTCCAGTTAATTTATAATCTTAAAATGAAGTTCACAGACTGCCTCACTGACCTTCTGCTTGTTTGTTTGTGTGCTCCCAATCTCTTTCACTGCCTGTTTCCTACCTCACAGTGGAGATGTGAGGATGGATTATTATCACTGATGGATGCTCAGCATGAGGGGTATGTGCCCAAGTACTGCACTGAATAAAACAGATGGATGTACCACAGCTGATGTTCCAAACTTTCCAGTGTACTGCTGCAATGTTCGTTGTGTATTAAGGGTTCCTGCACTTTATTTCTGCTCAGTGCTAAGTTATTCTCCTGTCACAGTCCAGAACTTGGCTGAGACTGCAAACCTCTAATTTGTTATAGCAGCCAAGAGTACTGTATAAGGGATTGTTCTCCAGCAGGCATTGTACAGCCCTGCTCTGGATGCTTCGCAGAGCCATTTGCTTCACAAAAGGCTCCAAAGCTCCTGTTGAGATGCATAATCAAAATGCTTTTCTTAGACTCCCTTACTTATCCTAACAAACAGAGAGAAAATGGGAGTGCCACATACAGGACAGGCTGGCTTGTAAGGAGCAGATTAGCAGGAGGAAGGTACAGAATAGCCATGGCAAAGCAACCTGAGAAAGATATTACATTGTAGTTATGGCCCAAAACAGCTTTACCCTTGAAATTCTAAATCTTGGTGTTGGGAACTGTGGTTTCCGGCACAGCTCAGTGCAAGGTGATCCTGAAATGCTCTGTCAGGAGTCCCTGGCTGACTGCTGTCTGCAGCACACAGAAAGCTGTCTGCTGGCACTGCTCGGGAAGTGCCAAGAGCAACCTGGCGAGTACTGCAGTGCTCACTTGCAATTTTTGTTATTCATACTAAGGTTGTTTCAGGGAAATGTGAAGTAAAAGAGCCTCACGTCATCTACGTTTATTTTACATAGAATTCAATATTTGCCTACAAACCTACTGATGGGTCCATACACAGAGAGGGAATCAGAGTGTAAAGGAATTATGGATGAGTTAATATTCTCTTATTGCAGTTGCTGTTCTCGCTCTGCTCTTGCAGGATATCCTGACCCTGAGGTTATGTGGTACAAGGATGATCAGCCTGTCAAGGAGTCCCGTCACTTCCAGATAGATTACGATGAGGAAGGGAACTGTTCTTTGACTATTTCTGAAGTATGTGGGGACGATGATGCCAAATACACCTGCAAAGCTGTTAACAGCCTTGGGGAAGCCACGTGCACTGCAGAGCTCCTTGTGGAAACAATGGGAAAAGAAGGAGAAGGAGAAGAAGAAGATGAGGAGGAAGAATGAAACAAGGCTAAAAAAAAACAAATAAAAGAAAAAATATATTTAAAGACTCTCTTTATAAGGCTCAGAAAACCAAGTTATCAAAAGCACCTTGTGTGAGACGTAGGTCTTTGAGGGGGTGTTATTTCAGCATGATCAGTTGATACCTGTTTCCTTTATGTATGGGCATTAATTCAAATTAGCAGGCACTTTTAAGTTGCCAGCATGATTGGATTGACCTTTAGCAAATCATCAATGAAGTTGCCCAGTCTATTTTTAAAATCAAATGTATGGAAAACAAGTCTACAGTTATATTCTGAACATCTTAAAGAAAAATAGTCTGTTTACTGAGCTTATTGCTCTACACCATCACTTTCCTCAGCCAAAATTGCAGCTAAGTTGGCTCCCCAGTATATACTTTACATGAAATCGTTGGCCAGACATGCAGTGAATCTCCCCAATCCTAAGGAATAGGCTGGTCCCTGAGCTGTGTCTTCTGTAAGGGAAGGTTTGACAGAACCAGCATTGCCATTTGTATATTGGCATTTTTCATTTCCTTTAAGCAGAACCTCACAGCCCTAACTTCAAACACATTTCCTGCCCTTTGTCAGTGCGCTGTTAGTGCAAACATTAAACATCCAGGTGGTTCCCCAAGATACTCCTGATCTTGCTTTTAGCCAGCTGATCACACTTTGTCATCCTTCCCTTATGGAGCCTGTCACTTCCATGCAGTTACAGCTGCCTGTTTAAGAAACAGACTGAAAACACAAAGACTGAGAATATTTTCTGTGTTTCTGGTCAGTCTGATAATGACTTACAAGTCATATATATGCTGCTGTGAAAAAACAGGTTATTGCACAATCAGTGACTTCTCTGTGCATGTGTGTGAATGGAATTCCAGATTCGTTGAAGTTTTACTTACATTTATTTAGAAATTGCAAAACAGATTTCAACTGATGATAAGCTGGAAACTCCCACAGATTTTTGGACTAGCCCAAAGGTAGTAGCCTGGATTACAAACTCCTCTATATTTAGCAGTTTCCAAAGAATCTTAACCCATATAGGACCTATCTCTACCTTAAGAGCTTGACTGTCTTGTTTTTGTCTCGACCCTGCACCAGTAAGGCTGTTGCGTTTTTTAAAAACGCAAAAAAAAACCCACTAAAAAACCAAAAAAAAAAAATAAATTTCCATCTCCCCCTTGTTATTTTTTTCTCAGAAATGGTTAATGCACTCAGACTTAGTAACTTTGCTTTCCTTTCACAGTATTGGCACTTTTTAATTTTTTTGTTGTTGTTCGGAGGTAATATCAGAGACTGCAAGGTGATATGCATAATCAAAAACCAGTGTGTCTTATATCTATGTATCATTCCAAAAGTGATTATTTTTCTTTTCCACTTTTTGTGTGTAAAGTGCAACCATTTTCATTTCAAAGGTTACCTCTTTTAAAAAAAATTACCTTAAACCCTCACCATAAGTAGTCAGTGTACTTTAATACAGGTGTGTACATTATCAACCTTAGGTTGTTTGATATTACCTAGTTGTGTATGTGTTTCATATGATTTGCTGTTCTACATTCAAAGCTCAACATGTGGATGACACGATGGTTTTTAATTGCTTTACTCTTTGTTGCTAAATTCAGATTGCCAGCATGTCTTTTCCTTTTCGATTGATGAAAACCTCTTGTTATACTAAACACAGTATTGCCACAATTCCTTATACTGAAAGGTTTTGAATCTGATTTAGAGCATACAGAGCTTTCCTCACTTTTTTTTTTTTTTTAATATTTTAGGCAACAACGGGGTGTATTTTGTACCTTAATAAAAATATGTTAATGTTCTCCCTGTTTGTTAAACCATCAGAATTGCAAGGATGAGACCGCTACGGCTGTAGTTACTCACGGTTCCTAAATAAATACTACCACAAAGCACGCTCCTCGTCTCTTCTGTTGCAGGCATCACCGTGCTCCCGTTGGCTCTGCGTCTCCTCCTGCTCTGTCCTGGGAGCTGCTGGCCACACAAATGGATGAGGTGGCAACAGGGAAACCTCCCTGATCTCTGTGGTGCTGCTGCCCTTCTCCTGCCTCACCGGCACAGGCTGGAGCTGTGCAGAGGCTTCTCTGCCCTGCCAGGTACAGCGTGGGGCTGGCGCTCATAGGCGTGTGCTCTGCACGTCTCCAGCCTCATCACATCCCTCATCACGCACACAATGACCAGCAGTAGGAACGGAGACGGGTTTGTTTTACTGCTGAGAATTCCCTTAAGATGGGGAAACGTAGTTCTGAGAGACCATAAGAGCAAGAGAGAAAAGAACGAGGGCAGTCTCAGTGCAGATGTGGACTTACACCAGTGTTCCTAAAAGCTGAAAAGATGAAGACAAATCTGCTTGTGCTGCTTTTACGCAGACTTTTTCTAATGTGCAGTCCAAGACACCACAGACCATACAGGACCACACAGAAACTCCCTAAAGCAAAGACTGTGAAACACCCTGCCTGTAGCAACATGTTTCTTGAGCAAATCTTCAGCCCCAGTCATCTTTGCCCGATGAGCCTCACTGTCCCGTGAATGTACCTGACTTTACACACTCACTGCTGGTTTCCGTCCAGGTAGGCACATGCACGAAGCAGGAAAAGGTCTGGCTTGGAGGGGCTGCTCTGTGGGCACAGCAAGGTCTGTGGGTACATGCACTGAGTACCAAAACCCACAGACTCAGTATTGGTGCTCCTGCACAGATTTTTCCTTCCCTCTCCTACTTTACCAGTCCTTTTGGGTTCCACAGGCTAAAAACTGCCTATTTCTCTTTTGCCCCAAGGAGTTTACCATCTCTCTGTTGTTTCCTATCTACATCCATTCTAGTCTGCAGGAAACAATGACTTCTATTTCAAATATTATCTGATACCTATCTAATTCAGCTCTGAGCAATTGATTCCACCCTGTATTTGACCTCAAATTTTTTTTGTTTTGTTTGAATGACAAAATTTTATTTCCACTAAAGAGATACTTTATGTACCTGAAACCCTGTCTCATTTTTCCAGCCATCTTAATTGGCCTAATAAAATGCATTACCTCTTTATATAAACCTTGTCTTGCTTGTGTAACGTTTGCAGAAAGCCACTCTTGGGCTCCTGTACAGGTAAAACAATCCCCAGTAGCAGACTTATGCAAGACACCAGTACTGTCCAACATGGACCACTTAATTCTCTTAATTTGCCTGCTGTATCTTTTTTAAGTCTTCTCAAGAAACACAGAAAATTTGGGACCAGCTGCTTTCAGTACTCTTCCGGATTTGCAGGTACTTAATTTACTTAATGACTGGCCTGTGCCACCACCCAAGCACCCTGTGCATATTTCTGGTTGATGGAGGAGACTTTTGCTAATTGCACGTGTGGCATGCAGACTCCTGGGTTGTTGCTTCCCTTTGCTCACAAGTAATACAGCACCAAACTCCACAGCCCTCTCCTCTGCAGTGACTGTCAGGCTTTGAAAACGTAAAACTTTTTTTTAGTTGCATACATGAATAATGAATGATCTGTTTCTCTTATTTATTGAAACATTGCACACAAACATTGGTGTTTGAAAACGGAATTCTCATAAATCCTCTTTTCATTTTGAGCCCTATTGCCTGCAAGAGACGTGCACGTCATGCCATGACTTTATTAGGCCACATGAATACTTGTGCATTGCTGGGGTGGGAAGTGAGGCTTATGCTGTTATTCTGCACTGCTCATAAAGGGACTTTACCATGACATGCATGGGAAATAAACTGAGAGTTGTTTATGAAAGTTGGGAAGTAACCCCAGGGAGTGTTTACTGTTTCTGCAAAGGAAAAAAAAAAAAAACAAACAAAAAACAACCAAAACCAACTCTTCCATCGTGGCTCTCCGGGAAGGCAGTTCTGCCTGCGTTGAGGAGGATGAGTGAATGTGCTGCTGGGAAAGCAATGCTCTGCAGCTTTGCTCTTGTGTGGGGCTTCAGCAGAGACCGAGTTACAGCCCCAGCCGCACTCAGCAGCTCATTCACACACAGTCACAGAACTGTCCGGGCTGGAAGGAACCTCTGGAGATTACCCAGTCCAGCCCCGTGCCAAGGCAGGGGCACCTGGAGCAGTGGACACAGGAACGGGTTCAGGTGGGCTTGGAATGTCTCCAGAGAGGGCCACTCCAGGCCCTCCCTGCGTAGCCTGTCCCAGTGCTGCCACCATCAACCAAACAAGGTCTCCCCTCATGCTCAGGCGAAAGTTTCGCGGTTCGGTTTCTGGCCACCGCTTGTCCTGTCCTGGCTGCCACCGGCACCATCCCCTCGGCACCCGCCTCCGAGACATTCATGGGCACCAACGCGAAGCCCTCTCACTCTTCTCCTCTCTAAGCTACGAAAGTGATGAAAACCTACTAAAATATCCCCCAAATAACCTTGCCGCGACAACTATTAACGCCTCGAAGGACGCGGCAGACCTACTTCCCCTTGAAGAAGGGCGTTTTGAGCCTTCCCTGAAGAGCGACCGCACAGTCGCCGGCCGGGAATGATCCAGGGGGCTTCCCGGGAAGGCTCCCGGTTCCCGTATTCCCCTGTGGGCAGGTTCGCGTGTCCCGCACCGCGACGCCGATCCCGGGTCCCGCATCCCACTCCCGGTTTCCCCGGTCCCGTTTCTCTCGTTCCCGCACCCCGCTCCCGTTTCTCCTGCATCCCATTCCCGGTTTCCGCACCCTGTTCCCCCGCTCCCGATTCTCGCATCCTGCTCCGGATTTCCGCGTTCTCGTGTCCCGCACCCAAGCCCGCTCTCGATTCCCGCATCCCACTCCCGGTTTCCCTGTTCCCGCACCCAGCTCCCGATTCCCGCCCCCTGCTCCCGATTCTCG
>VXAU01001099.1:3552189-3581548 GCA_013399695.1 Formicarius rufipectus | reverse complement strand
GGAGCGGCGGCAGCCGGGCGGACAGCGGGCTCGGCGGGCAGCAGGGCCGGCGCAGGAGGGGCCCCGGCGCGCTCGCCACGGGCTACCTCGTTATCTACAACGTGGTGATGACAGCGGGGTAAGCTCCGTGCGCGGCCGCCGCTCCAGGGGCTCGCCGCGGGGCTGCGGCCGCGTGTGGGGCCGGCCGGGGTACCTCGGGCAGGGCAGGGCGGGTCCCCCGCGCCGCAGGCAGCGGTGCAGGCAGGGGAGGGGGCTCGGCTGTGCCCCCTGCTCTCCGTGCTCCTGCCCTGGGGAGCGCCGGCAGACACCGCCGCTGCTGTGCTCGGGCACCGCGGCCGTGCCGGCCGTGCCCGGGCTGGGAGAACCGTGTGCCCCCAGCCCGCCCTGGGGCGGGCCCGGCCTGGCCCGGGCCAGGTGGGACCCCCTCGGCGCTGTCCGACACCTTCTCCTTCGTGTGTCCCTTCCATCACCAGGGATGCGGAGCAGCACTAGGCGTGTGTTCCCCGCGAACTGCGCTGTGGTAGAATTGACACCTCGGCTTTCTCGGTGGTAACTTTGGCATCCAGGTGACTGCGCGTTGCTGTTCCCGCATCACCGCGTTTGTGGCGTGGACTCCAGCACTGCTCAGAGATGAACGCAAACACAGGGAAATTATCCACAGCATTAGTTAAGAAGGCAAAGCCCTTGAGCCCTGCCAGATTGCCCCATAAACCCTTCAGCTGCTCCGTAAGGGGAGGTGGAAATCTGCTGCTTGCGACATGTGAGCTTCTGGGCTGGCCTGGTGTTTTGCCCTGCCCTGTGTGGCAAAGTGGAGACTGGGGTCGGATGGTGCCTGGACGGGTGTGTTCCTGGGCACAGAATTAAAAATGGTGACAACTGGGGACTCTAGAGATAAAGGAGACTTTTTTTTTTTTTTTTAAGTGCCGTCTTATTGGAATCCAGATAAAAACAGAACCATCTTTTGAAAGATTGAGGGTATTTGGGTGGGAGGAGAAAAAGAACCTTTAAAATGGATCCCAGATGAACCTGTCTTCTGCTGGCATGTTAGGAGTTAAGCAAGCAGACTAGGCTCACTATTTTGGGGGAAGGTTAGTGTAGAATTAATGTAGATATAATTTACTTTAATGGGGAAATAGGACATGATGGTTCTTGTCTTTGGTGGTGACAGTTGGTGCTGTTTCAGCTTACAGTACAGTTACACTTGTGTGGAGCAAAGGTGGCTGAGCTGGGAGAGCTCAGTTCTTGTAAGGTGCTTGTTACCCCCATTACCAAATAGTTACTGTGAAGTGCTATTGCTAAGCAGGTTTGTGGCTTCATATGATATTCACAGGGTATTTCACCCAGGGGGGAATGATAATTACCCACCTGTTTGATGTGAGTCCCTTATTTCAGAAATACTTAATTACAAGAGTAAGACAACACAGTACAGGCAGTTAGGCACTCTCTTCAGTTTTGTTGTGGTGACCCTGCACAGTGTTAACAAGCTCAGCTCTGAGCTCTTCTGAGAAGTAAAAGCATTTGCCTGCGCGTTTTGCTGCTCCTGTACAATTCACTTACATTTTTTAAAGATCTCAAAAGCCCAAGAGAGAAGCTGTGGTATAAATGGGAAGTTTCTTTACAGGTCATGAGCTTTTTATCATGGCAGACAAGCTCCTGAGCATGGGAAATTTCTATTTCTTCTTCAGAAAAAAAAAACCCAAAAACATTCAAGTGTTTGAAACTCAGAGATAAATAGCATAAATCTGTATTTAGCTTCCTGTTGTCATGTAGCTCTTGATCATTATGTTACCCATTTTCCTGCTTTATACCAAACCTAGAAAATTCCAGTCTTGGGTGGGATGTGGCTTATGGTGCTTTAACATGAGCTGGTTTTTTTTCTGGGCTTGTTTGTGATTAGAGTATTTCTGCAATTAGGGGAGCTACTGTAAGAGTCCTGTAATTAGGAATTGTATCTCTGCACTGCCTCTCACTGCCCCACTTTTGGGGTGGATCACTGGGGGCTCTGGACTGATAATTTGTCTTCAGATGGATGAGGATTTTGTGCTTCCCCAGACACAGCTGAAATTCCACAATACACAAGGCTGAGCTTAGGAAAAACCTCAGTTTCTTCCTATTATGAAGTCTTTTAAAAGGATAGTTTTTTAGGAGCTGGTTGACAGAACCTCTGTTGTTCAGATGAAAAAGTTGATGCACAGCTGGTGGCAGCAATTAGTTACCTCTGTAAATCAGTGCTCAGACTTTAATTTCTCAAACAGCACTATCTTGGAAGGAGAATTATGAACAGAAAGCACCAAAAAAATGAAGGTGCCCAGATGATGAAGTGATGCTGTAAAGGCACATGCGATTTTTCTAAATGGTTTGTTTTACAAACAAAAAATTATAAATTGAAGCACACAACAATATTGTGCAGTAAAAAGGTACTAAAGTACATGTTTTAAAACCGTAGTTGCCTTAGTTGTTAGCTTTATTTATAACTGAAAAATCTCAGCATAATAGTAGTGTATTTACTTTGCATTTATCTTGACTTAGCTAAAGAAAACACACCTTTCAAAAATAGTAGATCTTATTTCTAATTTTATACTGCAGTGCATGTACTGTATGGATTCCTAATAATCCAATGGCTTTTACAAGAGCAAAACAGTAGAAAAAGTATGTATACCTGTGGATCCCGAGGTGCAGCTGCATACACTTACCATTTGGGTCACATGTTTTGGGTGTTTTCATCAGAAAATGGACCAACATGGCATAACAGGGAATAACCAGTCCTGCAGTTGGTTCTCGGGTTTTTTGCCCATGGCTCAAACCATTAAGCTACAGAAAGCTCTGCATTGCTTCTCTTGGGTTCAGTCAGACTGTTTTCCCAGTAGTTATGCCTGACCTGGCATAGAGAGCTCGTTCTGAGGGCATAGATGCAGCACAGAAATTGTTTTCTAAAAACCATGGTTGACTAAAATCCTTGAATAGTACTGAGCAGGGAGGGAGGGCATGCTGTTAGAGTTGAGTGTAAATGTTTGATAAGCTGTTTGAAAAGGTGATTATGTTTCTTATATTAGTCAAGTGCCATAACTGACTACTACTTCTGAATATAACTAGCTGATGGTGGTATAAATAAGGAATTTTGAAAGAATTTTACAGAACAAGATAGATCATATTGTAAGAGTTTTTGAATTTGCAAGGGTTTGTGTTAATCAGTGGTGAGCAAAGAGAATTCAGGGTTATGAGTTCCATTGTCCATGTATTCAGTGAGTGGTTGTTTAGAGTCAAAGTGCACTTCTCCCTTTGCAGGTGCATTCATTGCATAGCTTTGCTGTATTCTCTTGGATAAATGATGCAGAACCTCAGTAAACCTTGCATAAGAAATTACCTTTTTATAACTGTGAGAGAAATAAAGGGAGTTAAAATAAGGACCTGAGCATGAAGCTTTTCTATCAAGTCTGAGCAATTGAAAGTAAGAAATCTGTGTGTATGCAGCATTCATTTTTCTTAGTTTGGATCAATCAAAGAGTCCAATAGTCTAGCTTGAAGTTAACAGACAGCAGTGGTGATTTAATGACTCGTAACTCCCATGGTAATTTAATTAAATGTAACTCCAGCTGGTGTATCAAGTGGACTTTGGAGTCCAGGTCAGACAAAGCTGGAAAAACTACCTGACAGCTTAGCTTGCATGAAAGGGTGATGCCTTTTGCTACCCTTTCAAACTTCTTGCCAAGTTTCATTTTCAGGTTATACTCCTTGCTTTCACCTTCTCCTGTTCCATTTTCTCCTGTCAGAGAGGGTGAAGAACTATTTAAGCATCACAGAAGCAGGACAGAGGTCCTAAAAGCCTCAGCACAAACTAGGCTCAGCTTTTAATTTTGTACGGATTGATACTTTTCTCTGTATTAAATGGTTTTTGAAGGACAGCAGATAGAATGGGAAGTACAGTTTCTCTGGAGACAGTGACCTGGCAGGAGGGTGGAGAAGAGCAAAAGGCTGGAGCTCCTCGGGGAGCCGTGGACTTTACCAGTTGCTTGGTTAAGGTGAGAACAGTTTGCAGGCACAGCCAAGGACTGGTGTCTTGTGCAACTGGAGAAATTGCTCAGTTCAGCCAGGTTTCTCAACAAACGTGGAAGATCAGGAAAAACAAACTTGCCAGATAAGAACAGAACAGTCAACCTGCTCTGATTTCCTGTGCTAAAGAAGCAGTCAGTGTTGCAGGGGAGAATCATTAATACTGTCGTGCTTACTGGTTTATTCTACACTCAGGTCCAAACACAAAATTAATCTGATTCATTCTTTGTAAACAACAGTTACTCAGCAAATGTTTGTCCTTTGTTTTCACAAGACAGCTTTAAGTGAAATAACGTGTCACTCTGAAAAACAGAGGGCTTATTTCTCTTTTCCTGTTTGTCTTCCCCACTCCTACTGCTTTCCTGTGGTGGTTGTCTTCAAGAAGTTGAGGCAGAAATGAATTAGCTTTCTTTCAGTTCTGCTAACAGATGTTGTTCCAAACACAAACTTGGATGTCAGAGTTACTATTGAGACATCTGAACTTCACTGTGTGTTTCAAACAACTGTTGCATTTGGGATAATATTTGTATATACTTTGCAATACCTCAGCTAATGGGGCACTTCTAAGACTCTACTATGCTGTAAATGAAGGGAATTTCTTCAACTTCCCTGTTACAAAACCACAGCTGCAGGCTTTTTTCTTAAGGGTAAAAACTATTGCATAGTTAGGGGCCTCGCTGCGTGTCCACACACACTTCCACTGAGAGGCATTGTTAGCAGAGACACCATGAGGGGTGTGGAGGGAGGTGGAGGTAAAGTAGGTGGTGGCATTAATAGTAGCTGTGAGAGTAAGGCAACCAGGATGAGCTTATCAGTTTGGGAGCTGCTGTTCAGGATTTCCCACTTTTTATTGGCCAACCAACCCCTTTTCCCCTTGTTTGCCACAAGCAATTGGAAGCTAAAGTTAACTATAGATGCTGGTTTCAAATGAAAAAGTATTTGACCAGGATTTACTATTTGCTTTAATTCTGTGGCTTGTCATAGACGTCACTGAAGAATTTCTGTGGTTGTGGACAAGCCCCAACTCTTACATGTGTGGTAGTGAGCCATCATGAGCCAGAACAGAAAATGTGTAAGTTACCTGAGGGGAGAATCAGCAGGGTGAGCAGGTGACACTGTCCAAAGTACAGTTGCCATTATATAGACACTACTTACATAGGCTTAGATATCTTTGTGGTTAAAAAGGAGCACTGTGCCTTTCAGGCATTAGCAGGCTCAGCTTCCTTGCAGTTATTTTTCTGTAACTATTTCTCATCTAATATATGCTACCAATTAAGCTGGATGACCTATCATAAACTCTCAGGGTTTACTTTGAACTGAACATTACAGTCAATACCTTCTAAATCTTATTTATGTCATGCTGCTTTAACTTATGGTGTGGTAAGAGATCTTTGACCAGCTGTCAATGGTTTTCTGCTGAAACTAAACATAATGTGATGCAAATCTGTCACGGATACATTAAATTAAGAAGAGCTCTCTAAAAAATAAACTGAGACATTAAAGGTATTGGTATCATGTTGGTGCTGTAAAGGTGCTTAAAAAATGCATGATCTTTACCTTTGAGAAATTTGCAGAGGATCCAAATACTTGATGCTTTCAGTGTTGCAGGGGATAGGCAAAAGTTAATATATTTCAGGATAGATGCCTGTTGCTTTCTCAGGACTTTTTTGTGCTTATGCACTGCTTAATATCTCCTTATCTTGGCCCTTTTTCTCTCTTTCAGATGGCTTGTTATTGCCGTTGGTCTAGTTCGGGCATACCTGGCTAAAGGGAGCTACCATAGCCTTTACTACTCAATAGAGAAGCCCCTGAAATTCTTCCAGACTGGAGCTTTGCTTGAGGTAGGTGTAGTCCCCCTCCCAGTGTTCCTAATATTTGCATGCATGTGATGTTCAGTAGAAATAAGGCAGCCTGTGTTGGACAGTGCTTTGTAGGTACCTATTTTTATTGTCAACCTTTATAGAATGATTTGAAAGTAAACATGAGAAATACACCTTGCACGAAACCCGATTTTTTCCTTTTAGCAAGGGAACTTACTGTGTGCTATTTAGCTTGGGCTGACTCTTTAAAATGCAAATATTGAATCTTAAGCTCTTGTAGTAGAACTGAATGTGTGTCTAAATTGCTTAACTTGAAATATTAGTGATTGGAATTTTTCTTTCTGTTCTAGATTCTGCACTGTGCACTTGGTAAGCTTGCAAATTTTCAGTTCATTATTTTTATAGAAGATTGCATTTTTAGCA
This sequence comes from Formicarius rufipectus, assembly GCA_013399695.1. Classification (NCBI taxonomy): domain Eukaryota; kingdom Metazoa; phylum Chordata; class Aves; order Passeriformes; family Formicariidae; genus Formicarius; species Formicarius rufipectus. The sequence goes on along the minus strand of VXAU01001099.1, from coordinate 3,575,255 downwards.
ATATATTAACATTAAAAAAATTGTGGTCTGTGAATTTCCAAATTTTCTTGCATAACTCACTAATTTTTATTTGAAATGCATTCCAGTTTTTTACTATGTAATTTGAGAAGTTAAATCACAGAAAACAGTGCTTGAGCTCCTATCTGGATGTTCACCAGCCACTGTTTAACGACTAATATGACATTAAGGTTCCTAAAGCTGCAACTGTGCCTTGCTGTTTTTCATGTATCATTCAGACAGTCCACACACTGGAGGATGTATTAGATTGTAGTTTCATGTTGAATTCCTGTGGGTTTTTTAATAACCAAGTGAGGTAGCTGGGAGAGGTTAAACTCATATACAGGAACGTGTCAGCAGAGGGCAGTCTGGTTCTGTACTTGATAAAGTAGTTCGGAGCCTCCTGAATAATCTGGCTGCTCTGAAAGTGTTACCTGAAAAGGGCAGTTTGTAACTGTGGACAGATCATCCCAAGAAATGAATGATGATATGTTCCTCAAATTAGTGGAAAGTGTAAACTGTATGTATCACCTACTTGCCTGTGCTGCCAAGGCACTCCTTCCAATCCTGTTTAATTTTACTAAATCTCAGTTACTGGTTTTTACCAGAACAAACCGTACTTTTTAGAAGAATTGTTAGAAATTAATATTAAAGTGTGTAATTTTTGAAATCTTATTTAACAACAGGAAAGAAGGACAAGTTAAATCTTGGAACATGGGGAAAAAAACCTTGCAGATAAAATGCTGGGTTTACCATCCTAAATCCATAATGCTCTGCTGTTTTCTTAAGCTGAACTTGTGTGTGGACACCAGTGTTTACTGGTACTGAATCTAAGAATGTAGAAAATTTAATTGAATTATCTTTTTCTTATACTTGTTAGAATATGTCCATACAAATCAGTGAATAGCAAGAGAGAGTCCTGTGTTTCACCTTCTAGGCTGATGCAGAACAGCACACAAGACGATTATACCAGCCTGTGTGTGAAACTAGTAATTCTGGCTCCGTTGATTTGAGATGTGGATCCATTTAGCCCATTTTATCCTCAATAGCACAATTTAATATTACTGAAGAGAGCCATTAGGGGTATGTTGCAACATTTTATACCATTATCATTCTGTCTTTTTGCTTTCACTAACAAAATTTTTTACAAAAGACTTATTTTCTTGTAACTAGCCATGGATTTTTTTTCTCTGTTAGTGCAATCACTTGTCAGCTAAATAAAGTGAGGGGCTTTAGCACAGCTGGATGCACTGCTGGTGTTTGGTGTAGTCCTCCTGACTCTAGCAAAAGTTTCTATGCAAGGAGAAATGGGAAATGTGCAAATTCCTTTGCCCCTGCTAAACTAATTGCTGTAACTAGAGCTGTAATTCTCTGTCAGTAGAGGAGCTTATCTGTGACAGATGGCTGTGTGTATCAGCATAACTTTTCTTTCCACATCTTTTCAGCAGAATCTGAACTGTTAGCATCTGTGAGGAAAGTCCTTCAAAATCTGAAGACTGATAGGGGGATGTCTATCAAGTGTGGTTAGGAACAGAATGCTGATATGTGGCAAAGGTTTTAAAAATGAAGGAGAGCTCTACATGGAAAGGTTACATGTAACTCAGAGACCAAGAGGAGGGACCAATGGACAGGACAGACAGGCAGATGGAAAGGGAATGTGCAATTCCTTGATTTGTGTAGCAGAGCCAAGTGTATGAATAGCACTAATAGCACAGGAGAGCTGACTGAAGGAAGTTGCTATAGAAAGAGGTGGTAAGAGCCACCAAAAATGTAGAAGAAACAGTCTTACAGGGAATTTGTGTAGGGAAGGGAGAAAAACAAGGCTTTGGTGAGTACAGGCCCATCCTGCAGAATCACTGCAGTACCAGCCTTTCTCCCACAGTGATGCTCACCAGTGACCCTCTGGTGGCCAAAGTCAGCACTGGTTCACTTTGCCTCAGCCTGCTCAGTTCAGAGGGACGTGGGGGCTCCACCTGCAAGCTGTGCACACAACCTGTTCTCAGCTGGGAGCCCACTGGGGCAGAGCAAGCACTTGTTGGGAGTTGAAGGATTTCCTGCTGGAGATGGGAGATTGAGTCCAGGATTTGGAAGAGGTCTGGGCATGGCTTACTTGCTTCTTGGTTCCAGACCTGAGCACTCTATCAAGCACTGCTTAGCATGTGAAGTGTTGTACAGGTAGTGACAGATGTTTTTAAAAATGACAAGCTTCAGATTGACTGGCAGGTACCTGTTCAGTGCCAGCAGTAACTGATTAGAGGCAAGTAAAGTTGAAGTGAATTGTAGCTTGTGAGTCACTTATTTTGATCTCCTGTTTTTGGCATAGATTGGCATTGTCTTGGCTATAATGCAAAACCTTATTTGTCTTAATTTGTGATAATCTTGGGTGGTTCCTATGCATTGCAGGAACATCAGGCTATCTTGTTTAGGAAGGGATGATCTAAACAGTGTAAAAAAAAAAAAGGAGTGCTAATGTCATAGGAAAGTGCCTTGATCAAGTACAGATTGTGATGTTTTATGTTTTATAGCACCTCTTTAGTGTTGTCTGAGAATGGACACCAGTTTTGCCCTGAGGTAAAAAACCACCACAAGGTGTTACAAGGTTTAGTAGATTATAAACAAAATATGATAAAACTATAAGAACTATGTTTGTAGGGTTTTTCTTTCTTTTTACTCTGAAAGAAGCCTAACATGTCAATGAAAATAATTCTAATGAAAATTGCTTTTGGCTTTTCTTATTCTTTCTTCCTCTTCCACTTTCTCACTTTGGCCTTTACATCTTCCTGAGGCTTTTTGTGTTGCTTGTTGGGGTCTGCATTAGTTTTAGAAGCACTTTTTACTGTAACTTTGGAGCTGTACCTGCTCTTGCATTTTTCATCATGCTATTGGAAAAAATGGTTGGTGATGCAAAGTCTAGAAATTGTGTAATTTAGAGTCTAAAACTATTCCTGCTAGGTGAGACCTGGGTGTGTAGGATCCTTTTACTGGAAGTTTAATCAGCACCTCAGAACTTGCTTGGAAGAACCAGTGATACCTGCTTCCTTGAGAAAATCTTCAAGCTGTTTCTGTACCTACCGATTCCTCAACTGTTCCTTGGAGTTTGTGTGTTGTGTCTTTGAGGGGGTTTTTTGAGTTGTATTTCCAGGAAGGAATTACAAACTTTCTATCTACCAGAATGTGGGCTAGATCAGTGTTTCTGCAAAATATTTTTATTTTTTTTTAGCTTGTTGTTTTTTGGGATATGCAGTGCAAAATATCTTCATTGTTTTTATTTTTTTTAATCACAGTAATGAAGAGTATCTTGGATATTTTAATCAAAGACTGCTTATTTGAAGGACTGTATCCCAGAAGCTTTTTGATTGAAGTTATCCCATCTTGTTTAGCTGTTCTGTGTATTAAGGAATGTGCTATGATTGCAACAAGACCAATTACTTTTATTTGCATTTTGATGCAGAGTCTCATCAGGGGATTGCATTGCATTAGGATGTATAAACCTACTACAGGACAGACTTCATACTTCTTCATACTTTCAAATTAAACAAATTAAATGCTTTCCTTCCAAAAATTTCAAATAACTGGATCTTGGTTTAGGTGTGTTTTATTTCCCCACCCCTATCCCTCACCCTGCTAGTTGGGAATATTTACTAATTGCAAAATATCTTCCAGGCATTGTTCCCTCTTCTGTAGTTCTGACTGCTTTCCAGGTGATGTCAAGGGTTTTCCTGACATGGGCAGTAACACACAGTGTAAAAGAGGTAAGTCAGGCTACCAAATCGATAGAAAAAACTATTGATCTGTGCTGAAAAACAAGTGCTGATCGCTGTCTTATTTTCCTTAAAATGTCTTCTGTTTGTATCCCAACATGTGAAATTGTTTATGTGGATTTCTGGGGATCAAAAGAAATAAAAATAGACCTGAAGTCATCTTTTCTCGACAGTCAAAGAGAGCGAGGTCTGATTCTCTCCCTGTTAAGACATCTAGCTCCTGAACAGATTTTGCACTCCTCACTGGAAGTTATAGAGGTTCCAGTGTGTAATACAGAACCCAGAATTTGGGACAGCCTTCTAGTATTGATCTCATTAGTGCCATAATTAATCTCCTCGTTGCCCCCTTCTTCCATGCACAAGTGACTTTCTCTTCCATGGCATCTGAAGCTCCCCCTCAACTGCTTGTGCACAGCAGTGCCTCAGGGCTCCCGGTTAACACTCTGCAGGGTAATCTTTCCTCTGTCCCCTGTTTGATTTTCCTACATTCAAGCATAGGTGGGTTTTGGGGCCTATGTTTTTTCTCATTGCTTACCACACCCAGTAGTGCTGTACTTTACACAAAGCTCTGTAGAATCTTCTGGAAACCAAGTTATTTGAAAATTATCCCTGACAGCTACTTTGAAATCTAAACATGCTTTAATTGGTACAGGTCATGCTGAGTGACCCTTTCATGTCATCTGAATCCTTGAAGAAGCCCAAATATCCTTCATCTGTTCTGGGTTTTCATCTCATTAAAGAAAGAAATTAGCCTTGATGCCAGTGTCAGCGTGGGTGCCTGAAATAGCTGATAGTCATCTAGTGTCATTGTATACACATAAAATCATTTGTGACTTGGTATGGAGAGTGTCTTAAGGAGCTCCTCTCACTGCCAAGTCTTCAGGGAAGCTGTTTTTTCTTCCTTACTCCAAACCTGTTATCAGAGCATCCATCCACATGTAGTGTAACCTAACACTGTAGTTCCTAATAATTAACAGCCCTTTCTGATACTACAGTTCTTGTTCATGTGAACCCTTAGTTTCATGCTATTTAAAGTGGAGGGATGTTATTTTTTTCAATAAACTTAAAACCTTGTAAATACTTAACCTTCTGATGTATTTCCCTTTTGGTGCAAATTAATGCACTCTGGTCCATGTTAATTCATTGGAAATAAATACTACATTTTGAACCAAAAAAAAAACATAATCCCAAGACATTAGATTTTAGATACATGTATGAGATACTTTTAAAGAACTATGCTTGTAGTTTTGCTTGTTACCTGTGTGATGTCTGGATACCTGGTGCTTCATAAAGAACAATGATAATCTGTTTTTATGAATTTTCTCCTGGTTTTGAAGTAACCCAAATATTGAAGTTTAGGTTGCATGGATTAGAATTATTCCACGTGTTGTCTGTCATCAAAGGAGAGGCTGTAACATGATTGTGGGTAAGGTTTTTTTGAAACTTAAGTCCATTCCCACCAGGGAAAACCAGCAAAGTGGGAGAAAATGGGAGCAATGAATTTAGCCTAACATTTGACTTTCAACAAGGATTCTTTGGACAATATTACATGCAAATTTTTTTCCTCACACTTGTGTGGTCTTTTGGTTCAAGGCTTGCAACAGACTGTATTATGTGTTACTTTTTTTAACGTCTTAGTGGGCATAAGAATAGTATGGGTGAAGGATCCTGTGATGAGTTTTTTGATCTGTGACTTAGAGCAAATATATAAAAGGCTGTATTCTGACCCTTCCCCCAGCCAGGGAGCATGCAGTCTCACCTGGGGAGATGTACTGCAAGCGTCACAAGTGTTCTACTTTTTCTAAAGGGCTGTCTGCACAAGTGAGCTCCATGGTGAAGTCCAGGATTAAATTCTCACACAGCTTTATGGAACTTGTAAGCTATGCAGTTGCATGATGAGGTTCTTGTAAAGTAAACAGTTTTCCTCTTTAACGCTTTGAGTGAGACTTGTTCAGTATCTTGCTTTTCCAGAGTGTTTTCACATAATAATGTAGTTAAAAGAAGAAATGTGTGTTGCATCCCTCCTCTCTGTCAGGATACACTTCTAGAGATGTGATGTGATTTGAAGCATGCCTCTTGCCACTAACACGTTTGTGCTTTTTGTTGACTTCAGTGCTGATGTGTTGTTAAACTCCATATGAAATTATTTATAATCAATGTTAAAGCATGGCAAATGTTAAAGCACTGCACACTTCCTTGGGTAGCAATGAGATTCCCCTTAACTCCACCGTAGGAGCAGTTAGTGTAGTGGAGGAGGGCCTGGCACATCATACAGTACTTGTTATCATTTTGTCATTACATGAGAAAGGAATTGGATTGGTGAATTTTACTGTTTCCCCTGCAGAGGAGGGAAGTGAATGAGCAGCCTGGCATGAAGGGCTAGGAGGATGGAGGCATAGGAGAACAGAAAGTGCCCTTCAGTTCAAAAGATGTCTTTCTGAATTTGTGTGAACAATGAGATCATCTGGTGACATCATGGCAGACCTTTGTAGAATTCCATTCTGATTCATAATTCTGTACCCAGTTCTGATGGGTAATGAAAAAATGGTGTCAGCAAGGCTTTATTGCTTATCCCATTGAGTTCAGTTACAGATAAGTTGCAGATAAATATAGTGTATATGTAGAGGAACCTTTCCAGAACATGCAGTCAAAAGAGATGCTGTTAAGACTACATGTTCAGCATATAGAGGTGGTTAATTAAGACTTTAGCATCTGCAATTGTGAATTGATATCTTCAATCAGCAAAGTATACCTAAAGAGGGAAGAGCATTTTAATTTATGATATTTAAGATTAACTTGTGGTAAAGGAAGTCCGCACTGTAAAATTCAGATCTCTGGCTGAGTGCAGTTGAAATGCTGGATTCATCTCTGCTTTACATCTATGTAAAATTTGAGGAATACCTTATAAGACAACGGTCTGTCAGGCCCTTTGTGCCTAGTGGGAAGCTTCCTATTTTTATTTCTTTAATTAGTGCACCAGAGAACCAGTGCTTTTGTGGAGGGAGATCTGCTGTTCCAACATTTTTCACCACTACAGTTGCATAGTGCTGTTGGTTTTACTCTTCTGCACTGGATTGCTCAATTACATGTTTAGCTGAAATTTTCTGCAAATTTGTCAAATTCTTACTCTTAACATGGAGAGATTTCCCTTTCTGTGCATAAGGAAAACATGAAAAACATCTCAGGCTTTATTTTGTCAACTCCCAGTTCTCATCATTGCATCTTAAAAGGCTGTGGTTTGTTTTATATTTTAACAAACATTTTCTCCTATTCACAGTATTGAAGATAAACTAAAATATATTCAGGACCCTCCTTGATGATATATTGGCTTGAAACACATGCCAAAAAATTATGCTTGTTGTATGATTGACCTCTATTAAGGCAGTTGGACAAATAAGGTGTACATAAAGTGTAAAATATGTTTTGATTTGTATCTAATGCTTCCTTGAAAGACTGGCATGAAAACCGGCAGAGGAAGAAGAATTGAGTTCTGAGGGCAGCGTTGGGCTTAGTGGTTTGTTAAAGGTCTACTGTGTCTTTGCTGTATTATCTCCTCTCAGCCTGGAAGAGGAATGATGCAAATGCAGCATTAGCAGTGCCTAAATGAATAAGACTCTTGAGAGATTGTTTTGTAAATCAGTTCCCAGGGGTTTGATAATGTGCATCTCAGACATCATTATTTGAACTACTGAAAAACTGTGAGTGCTCAAAGACATGTAATGGAAACAGACCTGTGACAGATGTGTCTGTAAAAAACATACTTTTTAATGATAACCACCAATTTCCAGTATTCTTTCTTCCCTAAAAAGGGACACAAGCTATAAAGGCACAACCAATGATTCTTTTAAGTGACTTTAACAGGGTTGTATGTGTGTGTTTCATAATGGTGTGAATTGTTTTAATAACTTCTGATATTAGAGTATATGGGGAAGACTAGACCTATGAAGGCAGTGTTATAGTAGTCTTGTGCTAGAACTGGATTGTAACTGCCAGATTTTCAACTTCCATGTGTATCATTCACTGTTAGCTTCTTGTCCTTGTTCACATCCTTAGACTACTTCAACCAAAAGTTTTGTTTCTTGACTTTACTGATTGCCGTAGCTCGGGATAAAAGAAGTGGGGTTTTGAAGTATGACTCATATTTAGATGAACTTGCTAAGCTGCTACTCCCAATTTGACCAGAAGATGCAGCTCTGGAGTGCTTGTGGAACGCATTGCTCCTTTGGAACAGCATCATCTGTGAAATGCTGTTAACTTTTCCCTGTTGAGAACGAAGTCTTACCTATAAAGCAGACCCCAATCAGGATTAGGATCCTGTAGCAATGTAAAAACAGATTTGGTCTTTTGTCTTAAAATCTTCAGATAACTTTTGGATTTTGCTCTTTTATGATGATGCAAGGTAGATTAATATATAAATAAATTGTCAGAGTTTTATGTGGAAAAAGAACAAGGTGCATTTGGTGAAAAATGCGTTGGAAGGGACCTGAGATGTTACACACAGCAGAACACGGATTAACAGTGGCTCTACATTCCAGGATAGCTCAAGATTTCTCTATAAATCTTTTTGGGTTTTGCAGTCTGTAACAAAGCTTTTCCTGGGTAATCCCTTATGACTCCTTTTACACAGAATTATATTATAAAGCCCCTCTGAGTGGAAGGTTTCTGATTGCCCATATATATATGCACGTTACTTTTATTTTTTTGCTGGTACATGTACTTTGTCAAGATGAATGGAGTGTATCACCCACACCTATAGACTTCTTTTCCCTTTTTGCAGGAGTTGCAGGAAAAGAGAACATGTGGGCCCCTGGGGTTGACCTCTTTTTGTTCCCATGGTCCACTGAGTTTGGGCTCAAGGTTTTCATACAGCTGGGAATTCTGTTGAAGGGGGGAGGAAAAGAAGGGAAAGGCTGCATAAAAATCATGTCTACTCTCTCAAGAGTTTGTAGTGCAGGTGTGTGACCCCTGTATCTACTACCTGATCACTGTTACTCCATCTGAAACTTGAACCTCATAATGATGCTCCAAAATCTAATAGATATAACAATTAATTTAAAAATACATGCCTTTGAATATTAACCTTCAATATATGGAGAGAGTAAAAGATGCTTTAGTGATGTGTGACTGACATGAAGGCCTCAAGAGGTGTAAAGCAGCGAAGCATGATATAATGCCTTGAGTGTAACATTAGAGGAACTGTGCTAGATACAGTAAGCAGAAAATGGAGCAAGGAACAGTGAATCACGTAGTTGTCAAGCTTACCAGAGGTGAGACAATCTGAGCTTCTGTTTCTTCTCTCCTCCCAGCCTGAATTTGTATTAGCTATTTTGCTGCTGCTCAAAAGGAGGACCCAACTTCTCACCTGTAGAGAGGGCAAAACACTGCATTTACTCAGAAGTAGCATGAACTAGGAGCAGAATATAAAGTGTAAACCAGATATCAAGTGTTAGACTAATCATTCTTTCTGTGTGCTGCACGAGGAAACAATTGTAGCATTGAAATAAGAGCTGGTACTGTGCAGGAATGGGAAGAGTTCTGAATCATCCTCCGTATTTCCAGGATTTCTTGTACCAATTTACCTTTCGCAGAATGTGAGATCTTAAGTTACCTGATCATGAACCAAAGCTATTCTTAAGAATCTAGAAAAATACAGAGCATGATAAGAAAGTACCGTTGTTACTAGTTTTGCTTTTAAGCTCTTTCTTGGAGTCTGTTCTGTAAAATGATGCAGTAAAGCAACCCACAGGAATTGATTTCTGTGAGGTTTTTTGGGGTCTGGTGAGTATTTGGTAAGGCTTGAATTGACACTGAGCTTTTTTCCTTTCTTGCAGGTGCAAACTGAAGACAGTGTCCTCTTGTTTGTAGTGGCCTGGACTATCACTGAGATAATCCGTTACTCTTTTTACACATTTAGCTTGTTAAACCATCTCCCTTATCTCATCAAATGGGCCAGGTCGGTAGCATAATAGCAATCACAGCCTTAAAAGCACTGATTTGATAAAGAAATTTATCTTGTAAAATAGTTGCAGTACAAGAAATAGGATTTTGCTTTGGATTAATTGTTCTGTTTGTGAATGGGACTTCCCAGCAGATTGTGGAGTTACAGAAAAATCCATTGTAAGCTGAAAGAGTAGAAACTGATATTTGACAGTAAGGGGTGACAGTAAGTCAGCTGACATTTAACACTAACTGTTGAATCCACGGGTTATACTTGAAACAATCTTTAAACTCAGTAACGAACATAAGTACATTTGGCCCCATTTAAAGTAGTATAATGACCTCTACCAAAGAGTTTAGAAATGAAAGCAGTAAAGTGTGTGTGGGGTAGGGGAGAATAGTTTTAAAGATAGCTTTTAGATTCTCAAAGATAATGTTTAAATATTTCAAGCTGATTGCTGATTTGAATACTTACCTTGCAATAATGTTCATAGCTTGCCATGCTCCAATCAAGTAAGAGCTAAGGAGAAGAAATACTGAGTTGAGAATGTAAAATTTGAATATCAATAGTGGTATTTAGCAAGTACTTTGTCCGAGTTTTTTGTAACTTTTAATTCTTTCTGTAAATGTTTTGTTCCAGGTACACTTTGTTTATAGTATTGTATCCAATGGGAGTCTCAGGCGAATTACTCACAATATATGCTGCATTACCCTTCGTCAGGCAGTCTGGCTTGTATTCCATTAGTCTACCTAACAAGTACAATTTTTCTTTTGACTACTATACATTTCTGATCCTGGTTATGATCTCTTACATTCCAAGTAAGTATGAATTTGTAAGGTTTTTCAGTATTAATAGATGTAATGGGAAGAGCTAATAATGGTGGGATCAGCATACATATAACTGACTAATTTAGGCTAGTTTAATTTTTGTATGGTTCACAAAGGTTAGTGTTTCCTGGAAATTTTAGCTTTTGCTCTGTGTGTTCCATCCCCTGCTTTGTTGTTCTTCAAGCAGACTGTGTAACATAGTCTTAGAAATAAGAGGAGAAAAAGCTTTGCTTGGAGTTTAGAAAGAGATGAAAGAGGTACTGGTTTGCACGAACTGCCTTAGATTCTGAAAAAGCGAGACTGGAATTACCAGAAATAAAACAAACCTGGAAATGTCATTCTTTTGGAAGGACTTTTTCCTCCCTGCAGTCAATTTTCTTTCTGTTGTGTATGTGCAGTTCAGAAAACTTTTGTTGTCTACTTTCACGTGCAGACTTAAATACAGCATTTTGCATTTGACTAAAAATGTGATTGCTCTAGCAAAAAATAAATACCTGATGCCTTTGACTGATACCACTTTAAAGTGTAAAAGGCAATAGATAATTTGGGCAAAAAGTGCATAAGCACATTCTCTTTTAATACAGAATTGGTGGCCTTCACCATGTTACTGACATGCATTTTGCATCGACATGCAATCCTTGCTTCAAACTTTATTGACTTGCTATGTTTTCTCTTCAGTCTTCCCTCAGCTGTATTTTCATATGCTACACCAGAGGAGAAAGGTACTGTCTCACACTGAAGAACATAGGAAGTCGGAGTAATTCCAAGTCTTTTTCAGAACTTTTCAAACATCAAAATGCTGCAGTTTTTCAATACCCAGCACATTTGTAAAGAATATACCAAGATAAGTCAGAGGTAAAAGACCAATAATTTAGCAAGAATAACCAATAAATTTGATTCCACTGAAACTCCACAATGTAAAACATTGAAATAATTTTCAGCTTGCAGTGCTTCAGAAAACTTCAACTTTATATGGCTTGGCAGTTAACCTTTTCCTTAAATGACGTGCTAAATGGATTTCATTTATTATTAAATGCCTGAAGGTTGCAGTATGAGTGATGAAGTTGTAGCCACTAAATGCCTGAATTGGGATTATATTACCAATACCTCTTGTTTTTTAAGTGCTTGACTGCATGCCAGAAACTGTATGTATTGCTGTGAAAGCAAACAATATGCTCTGGAATACTTCTGGATAATGTCTGAAACTTCAGTGGAGAATGTAATCTGGGCAAAGTGTTTGATTTTAGAAAGGTAGCTTGTATATTTAAAAGGTGATGGGAACAAGAAACCAATTACAGGGAATGTGGTTCTGCAGGAATTTAAAACAGTACAGTGTCTGATCGGAGTGTATTTTCTGAAGGTCCTGTTTAAGCTGATTACTCAAATGCTAATGTTAATTCAGAGGCTGTAATGCTTATCTGAAACATTAAAACTCCTCTAAGTACTGCATCCCTGAATACTTTTTTTATGTATTAAATAAAATTAATACTAACTGTAAGATTTCTTAGTGATACCAGTAATGAATCTAAATATAAGGAGGCAGGTCACCATAAACATGTGCAGTTCTGCCTTTTTTACTTTATCATCTTCAATGACTGATGGTGATATTCATCTTTCATTGCTGAGGACTGCTTGGTCTGCTGTGGAATCGTCTGGGGGCCTTGTTTCTCAACCTAACTTTTCTTAAGTGACTGATGTGTATCACGGTGGCACATCCAAGCAGGCAGTTCAGGCACTCAACTTCTGAAGTGTTGCAAAGTAATAAGCTGCTCTTTTGAAAATAGATTATCTCATGTGTTACATGCTGCTTTTGCAGACTGGACAAGCCTTCTGTTACCTGGTTTTTTGAAAGAGTGGAAGACCACAGAAAGTTGTATTTTCCTTGGCACTTTCTCTGGGTTCTCTGGCTTATCTGTTTCTTGAGAGGGTAAAACAGAGAATGAAAGAACCAAGGAAGCCTTGTTGTGAGGCAGAAAGTACCAATGGTGTGTGAGCAGTGCCCCACCTTAGGAAGAAATTTTTGACTAGAGGCAGAAGGGTAGAGAATGGAAGGGGCAAAGGGAGCAGGGAACTGGACAGATATCCAAGCAAAGACAAAGGAAATGCAGGTTATGGCCTTTGCTCTGTTAGGGATTGATAGCCACACCACAGAGGCTTCTCTGGCTTCCCTCTTGTATCATTATAATTTAGTGCACAAATAAGGTGTGACCCTTACCGTGCCGCCTGCAATACTGGTCTCGTGCTGTGCCTGCCAGGACCTTCCCCTGGATGTGCTCGACACATCCCAGCTCTCCCTGAACACAGCCAGTAAGTACTGAAGGCACAGGCTTTCTGTTCCAGCACCTGGGAAAAGCTGGATTTACAATTATTTAGGTTTATGCTTGTCAGAGCTATATTTAAAAAAACATAGTCAAAAAGTCTGAATTTTCCTCTCAGTATACAGCGTATTTCCTGTTCAACAAGACTATTATAAGCAGAGAGAGGGTAAGAGACAATAATTATCTTTGTTTCTATTTTAAACACTTCAGAGCCAATTATTGACTGTATTCAAAAAGACAGGAGGTTGTAGCAAGGTGGATGTTGGGCTTTTCTCCAAAATTACAAGTGATGGGACAAGAGGAAATTGCCTCTTGTTACACCAAAGAAAGTTTAGTTTGGCTGTTAGTAAAAATTTCTTCATCAGAAGGGTTATCAAGCATTGGAACAAGCTGTTCAGGGAAGTCGTGGAGTTATGATCCCTGGAGGCATTTAAAAGAAGTGTAGATGTGGTGCTTAAGGACATGGTTAGTGAGACTTTGCAGTGTTAGGTTGGACTTGATGATCTCAGAGGTCTCTTCCAAGAGAAAATTCTGTGATTCTATTACTGTGGTCATACACAACCTCAAAGTGGTTTTGGATTTGAAGATGCAACAATTCATTTCTGCATTAGATTATATGCTTTGTTGTAGTCATCTGAGAAATGTTACATTATACTGAATTCATTGTTCAAAAGTGTTTACTTTCACCTCTGCACAAAGCATCTCCTTTTGCTTATACTTGCTATTAAAGAAAGTGATGTCAGTATTTCTGAAGGAAGCCATCTAAAATATCTGATTTCCTGATGTATTTAGGTTATTGGATATTGTCAATGCTCAGCTCCTGAACTTTTCGTAATTTGATTTCTGTGCCCAAATAAAAGATTTAGTTTCAAATTTGTTGGTCCAGTTTGGAGAAAAAAATTGGCTGCGTAATGCTCCTATATGGAACAAACTGCTAGCTCTGCTGATGAGAAAAATACTGTACAGATCTGTTTACAGTGCAACCAGACAGCATTGGCACCAGGAAGAGCAGAGCATGCTGCCAGTAGGGAGGGAACTTGTACAACCAACACCTTTACTGAACAAGTTTTATCATGAAATATTTAATTGAAAACACTAATTTACCACGCAAATGGAAATAAACTACATACTTTTAAAAGAAAATGGAGTTACTTTTCCTTTCAAAAGAAAAAGAGCTTACTTTGCTAGTAAACCTCATCAGCAAAGTTGATTTATAAATTATATTCTGAAGTATGAACATAGAGTTGGTATGTGAAAAAATTCAGCACTTCAGCTTGCAGTGCTTCTTCAAATTTATCTTCCATGGGAATCAGTGGAAGATGATGTTGACTGAGAGCTGTAGTGTGATGCCCTAATACTGCTTGGCTTGTTCCCTGATACTGGCTTTGGTCACATATGTGGGGCTTTTCCTCCTCACAAAATAAGAAATTTCCCTCATCTATCACTGAAGTTGTAATGTGGATTGTGTGAACTTTATAATAAAAGCTTTGAATGGTACTCTGTCACAAATATCGAGGGTTTTTATCTTCCCCACAGACTATTTACTTGGCTTGCATGTTCTCTATCAGCATATCCAGAGCAGCAGGTGTTCTCTGCTTTGGTGTGTCTATTGTGTGCACTGGTTCAGTTGACAGCACTTTATGTTCTACCATGCTGGCTTTGTCTGAGTTAGTCACTACCCTCTGAAAGACCAAGGCTCTTACCAGTGTGTAGTTTACAACTGGAATTGTAGAAATGTTCATATTGTAAATTACAGTAAGATGCAGGTTACAGTACAGGCAAATTTTAATTTTTCACAATGTGATGGTTCTATCAAAGGTGAGGGTTTTTGTCATCATAATGAAGGTTGACATTTGTGTGGACCAATCTGCAATGTCATTTTAAAGCTTATGTTTCAGCTTAGAATTTTCATAAGTATACATCAAATCATGCATTTTGATGTATATGTCAGTGAAATTTGGGTGAAAACTATTATAGAGTCATTTTTGTATTTTTTCTATGTTGTGATGAATAAAACTGTAATTTTATAAGTCTGATTCACTAATATTATTATAAGTTAAATGTATTTTTGTATATTTAGGAAACTGGTATTACCTGGAGCTCTGAAAGATTAAGCATAGACTTTTTATGCATGGTTGGAAGATATTTCAACTTGATAATGCAGTGAAATGGTTTGTATGCTAAAATAATAGTTTGTGTTGTTGCCTTGTGAAATTGATTCTGTGCTCTCCACCTGGATTTGGCCTACTGATCAGTGATACTAATTGCTATGATCCAAATAAAATAATTCTGAACAAAATATGTTGTATTGTTACTGTTTAAGGCACAAAAGGAGCTACTTTATAAATGTGAATTAGGGCTGCATTTTTATTCATTTGCATATAATGTGTACCTTGCAATTTACAAGATTTTTTTAGTATATGTAGCTCTGGAGCTCAGACAAAAGAATTAAGGAACTTCATACTGTTATGAAAGCTCTGCTTTTCACTTTGAAAAGAAGTACTCATAACAGCATGTTAACTGTGTCAGCACTCAAACATACAGTCTCCTGAAGGATCCTCAATAGAATGTGAGCATTTTGTTCTCCTGTTGTTATTTGTACTCTGGATGCTGATGGTTTTCTACAAAAACAAAATCGTTTGAGTATTATAAATATAGTGGAATGCTTAACTAATGCAACAGAATACTTCAGAGTTCATCTTCTAAATATAATATGTCTGCTACCACGGCAACGTTCTTAGCATTTTTAACACTTCCTGAGAGAGATGTAAAAACTATGTCTGGATGGCATTAATGCTCATAAATAACAAGTTATAATCCTCTAATAGGAACTGAGTAGTAGTTGCAGACTGAGTGCTATTATTCTAGGCATATGCTTGTCATAAGATTGCACAACCACAGTGATTTTGTTGTTGACTGCAGACGAGATGAAATCCTGCAGTCATGCCCAGCATCAGCACATGTCCTACGCATGATAGCTGTGACACAGCCCTGCTGTGTAATTAAAAACTTCTCTTCGAAATGTTGTGCCGTGCTCCGCTTGTACCTTAGAATAACTGCTACTGGTTATTTGTGTTTCCTCTTTGCATTTTGAAAACAGTATGTGCGGAAACAATTTTAGTTCCCTCAGGTAACATTAAAGAGTCTGAACAGCCTAAGGATTCTGTGTTTACAAGCAATTTAGTATCACAGTAGTACATAAGGCTCATCTTAAAGCACTGGCAGTTCTTGACATAAGGCTTGAGGAAGGATCTGTGCTGGTAGGCTGAGTATAAAATAAAAAGGTGTGTGATTCAGTTTCATTTGATATGACCTGAGCATTTCTGCAGTTGGGATTGGTTGATTCAAGCCACCAAACTGCCTGGGACTTCCATTAAATATCAGTATCAAGTGGCTTTTAAATTCTGCTTCCTATCTCCTAAGCAAATACTCTTCCACAAGTGTCAGGCTTCTAAAAGTAGTAAAAGAATTAATAAAACTTCCATGGTGGTTTCTGAAGGCTACCTTTGAAGCAGTTGGAATTTCAAATCTGGACTGAAAATTTAAAAACTCTTTTAATACTGTTGATCACAGATTTCCAGAATAATACTTTAGAGATAGGAAAGATCCTAAAGCCCTTGTCCTCACAAATTAGCTTGGGCATTAATATTGTGAGAGGTGTGTTTTTCTCTGTTGTGCTGACAGATAATGTGCTAATATTAGGGAAAGAGATGTTACTATCAGTTTTATATCTTGATTTTTCCAGTGGTTTAAGTAGATGCATATTATTTCACTATTCCTCTGAAAAAATACAATTCATAATACTTAGAAACACTTCCATGTCTAGTTATACTTGCACAAACTCTGTGCAGCAAACTGCCTCTCGAGATTAAATTTATTTCATGTAAGTTGTACATAGGAATTTGACATTACCTGGTACTACATGAGCATGTTATTATTGGAAAATTCTTCAGTGGAAGCTTTTGCAGAGGCTTATTCAACTGAATTGTGAACACTGACTAGCATTTTGTCCTGTCTTTTTGATTCCTGCTACAGACAGTCGATAGAGTCTTCTGTGACCTGTTACCACTTGCAACAAATGTACACTAAAACTTGAACACCTGCACTTACGGAATCATATTTGCTCTGTAATCTGTATAGTCAGCTTCTTGGGCAAGACAGTGGGTTAGTCTCACTCTACAGAGTGATAATCTAAAGAATATATAGAGAGATACAGGGATTTCAGGTATCTTCTTTAAAATTAGTTTTAAGTTGATGTCAATTTAAAGGTCAGTCTTTTTTTTTTCTAGCATGCCTACAAAAAACATCAGTTGTGGAGAGCATATAGGAAGTGGTGCACCATCCAATCAGTTTAACCCTAGGTTGATTTTATGAAATCAGTTTGCCTTTTAAAAGCTTCTTCGGGTAAAATACAACCTCTTCACTTAGTGGATAAGAAAAAGATCCTTAGTTCTGGTGTTCTCTGCTAAATGACATTCAATAAAGAGATGAGATGGAAGAGAAGAGATACTGGAGGATACAGAGCTCTACCATTGTGCTTCCCAAAGGATATTTAA
This sequence comes from Formicarius rufipectus, assembly GCA_013399695.1. NCBI lineage: Eukaryota > Metazoa > Chordata > Aves > Passeriformes > Formicariidae > Formicarius > Formicarius rufipectus. Next base: position 3,557,858 of record VXAU01001099.1, on the reverse strand, counting down.
GCATTGGCAAAACATGGAATTTTCTTCCTTTTTCCCTTTGGTATCCAGTAGTTGTTGTTTGGGTTTTTGGGTGGATTTTTTTTCTGGTTTATTTTAAGAGAGAACAGCAGCACTTAATGGAGATGCTGTAATGTTTTGTCTGGTGTGCTGATGACATGAAGTTCCTTTTATTCTTCTCCAGGTGTTCATTATAAGATTGTGGGGAACTGGATGCACTGGCTTAGGTGTTTTGTTTTAGTCCTCTGTTCCTGTATATAAACTACTTCTGGGAAAGTTGCTGGTTAGAGAGTATTAAATGTGTTTCCTTACCCAGCTTTTTGCTGCAATTTAAATTAAGTAAACAAAGCACTTTGCTAGCAAACTGTAACACTGGAAAAAGCTTTCTTGCATCAGCAAGAAGGTGAATGTGAAATTGAAAGTCAGACATTGCTGGTTGGTTTACGTAGTAGAACTGGAAATTAGCAGTTGATATTGTTAAAGCCCTAGCAGAAGTAAACTGTACAATCTGAAAAAACTGAATTATTCTTCAAAAAGTATTGTCAAGTCAAAGAATGTGTGAAAAGCTGCTGTAGGCTTACAGGTGCATTCAAAAGGGGCAGATGTAAGCATTCATGGGCTACTGTGCTCCAGGTTCCTAGTGATGCATAATTGCATATCAGGCCCAAGCTTGCTAGATTTTGAAGAAAAAACTTCTGATAGAAAGATGTAAAACTACTACACACCACATTCTGAAGAACAGAATGTAACTATTCTTAGTTACATGTTTTAAACCAATACTTGTTTGCAGAATAAACTATGGTTGGAGTCCTGTGATATGAATTCTTCAGAATAAATGTAGTGTACAATGTATTGTTACCTCTCCATTGTAACTGTGTAACTCAGAATAACTTTTCAATAAAAAATGTATAGGTTTGTACATTTGTATTCAAACCTAGCTTTCTCATGAAAACTGGGTAGGCAGGTTTTTTTCTGGCCCATTTACCTGTTCTTGACTGGGACAGCAGTCACTAAAAAAAAATTGGAAAATGTGAAAGAAGGGTATAGAGGTGTTGGAGAAATTTCTGCAAGTTGTGTCTGTGCTTTGCTCCAGACCATCTACAGCAGGTGCTCCTCTCGTGTCAGAGAAAATGTGGGGAGTGTACCCAGAAAGTAAGATGAAAACATTTGAGTCTATGTTTTGCTGGTCTTGTGCACAGAATAATTCTATGCAGCCTCTTGAGGTTTCTTCATTAATACAGTATCAATCTGGGGCTTTTGACTGTAAGTTTGATGGCCAAAATCACCTGACTCTGGGCCCTGCTTTCAGGTGTACTGAGTCTGGATGTCAGGGTGGTGGAAGTTGACGAGTTGCTGGTGTGCTCAGTGCTATAATGACAAGGTCTAATACACTTTAGGGATGTGTGACCTTAACTATTGGTGCCCCATAACTATTTGTGCTTGTACTGCAGGTAAAAACAGAGTACTTGTGTAAGTGGAACTTGAGACTGAGTCTCACTGCAACTTGTGTAAAGGTATTTGACAAAGTAGCTTAAAACCATATAGCTTATGTACCAAAACCATAAATGCTCTGCCCTGAGCTTCATACAGGCTCCTGGAGTCCACTTGAACAAACATTTCTGTCCTGTTCTTTGCTGTTACCCACAGGTGAGCTGCCAGGGCTGAATTCTGAGTAGGTAGATGTGTGCTACAGTTAACAAATGAGCTGCTGTGTTCACATTCTTTGTCAAGAACTGGAATCCTTCACTCCTTTTTATTTTGTCAGGATTATATGAAGTCCTTGTGAATGACCACATGAATTATTTGTGTTATGGTGAATTTCATGATACAATCCTCCTGTATTGCAGACGTGCACATGCATGTGTTACAGACCTGCACGCCAGCTTTGCCTGTGCTGCACAGCATGAGCACACAGACACGTTTCATTTCTATGTTTGGGGTGAAATGTTGGGGGTGATGCTGTGAAAAAGCACCTTGTCTTGCTCGGCTTCTATGTACCTACCCCTAAAAAACCCCCCAAAATCAGTTGTGAGTCAGATTGTTTGGGGTTGGGCTTTTTGTTTATTTTTTAAGTCATTGTGGTTTTGTGTTTTCACTCTTTTCTCACTTCTGGTTCTATTCCTTGTGAATCATCAGATTATTGGCAGGGGAGTGGTGTGGAGTGAGAGAATTTATAATAGCTTGTTCAGTTTCTGTGTTTTATGCCTCCATGTTGGATCATGTGATTGTCTCTGGGTTTCAGGACTGCTTTGGACTATGCAAAGACAGTCAGTGAAAGGGCCAAGAACCTGTTTTATAAAAGTGTCACTAATTTAGAGACCATATATATTTTAAAGTTCTAGATTTAATACTTCCATGAATCTTGGTAGTGCATGAAGGCCATGAAGAGTGAAATGTGACATGGATATTCTGAGGTCACTAGATGTTATTCCTCATTTTAAGTAAATAAAGGAAAGAAAGAATGTTAATGTTTATCTACTGCACCTGTTGTAATAATAATAAAATAAAAAATGTTTTGATACAAATTTATGAAGCTACATGTGAAATCAGAATTTATGTGAACTGTTTTATGTGTTGAAGAAGTTCAGATCTGCTTCACATAGCTCTCTGTTGTTTCCCTCATGACTTTCTGAAAGTTCTTGTGGAGTTCACATCATTGTGCTGGCATTCTCTAAATCTTCCATGTGTCTACTTCCATTTAGGTATTTTAACCAGAGAAATACTTTTTGAAAAAGAAGCAGGGCTCAATTTTAATCCAGAATTTGATCAGGATATGATTGAAAGTACTGAATAGAATTTTTGCCCAACTGCATACCCTCCTCCACCCCCAAAAAAAACCCGCAAACAAAAACAAAGAAGCAAACAAACAAAAAGCCCAAAACAAAACAACAAAACAAAAAACACAAAACCACCAAAAAGGGAAAAAAGAAGAAAGCTTTTATGATGGGGCAAATAGAATTTGAGAAGCCCAGGCTAGACTGGAAGGTGGAACATTAGCCCTTCTGGAGAAGGAATAGTAAGTTTGGCTGTTTAGGTACTCCACAGTCTTGTGATATTTTTGTTCATCTCTTATGAGCAAAGGAAGTAAATATTCTCATTTTACAGATGAGAATACAAAGCATACTTGTATTAAGGTCATCATTGTTTGTAAATAGCCATGCTGGAATTGAGATATAGAAGCTCCTCATGATTCCTTTTGCAGTCATTCTTCAGAAAATGGCTGGACTAAGCTGTGAAAGGAAAAGGTAACTTGTACCTATGTATAAATTATTAACAAAGAATAACTGCCTGAATGTTCTTGTAATAAATGTTAGGCATTTTTTAATGACTCTACAGCCACCTAGGATATGCTGTTTCGTCGTACCTTAGTGCTATTTATAATCAGGCTCCTGAATTAGAAACAAGAGCCAGGGCTTGAAGAAACTCCATGTTAGAAAGAAAGCTGTAGGTAACGTCCATAATCTGTATTCTTAGTATTACTCTATTCATTGTCTTTTTCTACTACCATTCTGAGGTACAAAATCCAGTAACATGATCACCTGGAAGTAGGCATTGGATTTAAGATTTTTAGTATCCATGTGGAATCTTACATACTGTTTTTTATAGCCCTATGTATGTCCTCATCATGTGAACTACCTGATTAGTTGGCACTACTCTTAGCTTCTAAGCATCCTTGCTATTTTCACAAGTTACAGATTGCCTGCAGAGTCTCTTCCAAATCTTCCTTCACCTTGCTTTAAACTTGACACCTCATATTTACCTACCTGTTTTTAAAGTTGCAAACTTTTGGGTTCCCCTGTAGCCAAGACAAAACATTTTTTTTCCCTTCTGGTTAGTGATTTTTTTTTTAATTGGTCTTCAGTTTTAGCATCAATTGTTGTAACATTAGAAAAATGCAAAACTATTCATATGTCAAATGACATAGAGAAAAGAAACATGAATGATACTCTAGAATTGAAATTACTGTTCTCTGGAGCATAAACTTTCTGGAGGAGGGCCTATAGCTCACTGTACACTAGAGTCTTGCCTAAGATCCTGCTTCCAGAGGCTGTCATGGTGCAGAAGAGAAGTAAGACCCGGCTTAGTTCCACTGGTGAAATATGAGAACCTTAAAATTACTTGGCCTATTACCTGAGCAATGCTCTGTTGATATTCAGAACTAAATGTAGTAAGATGTTGATGTTGGATATGCTTGGTTCTTACACATGCTTTCATAGTAATTTTCTGTCAAGCAGAATTAATTTTAGACATGAGGTTGTTGTGGCTCACCTTTCTCTCTTTACTTGTTTTTACAGTTGTACATTTTTGTGGAAAAGCGAGGTCTTTTTCTGCTGCCTTTGAGACAAGAACTCCAAAACATGACTTAAGTGTACAAAACAAAAAGACCTGTCCCAGTTTACAACTCACTGAAGAATCCTTTCACTGTCTTTATCCCCAGAGTTCAGGCACCATGCAGCCAGAGTAACCAACTGCACAATTCCTGAGTTTTGTTCTACTGGAGCAGAACAAAAGTAGCATATGGATAGTGACAGTGTTGTATAATACCCCAGGAAAAGACAAACTCCATCTGAAAGACAGTGGTATTTATATATAAAAATGTTTCCTCATGGAAAGCAAACTGTGAGTACAATCTTGATTGGCTGCAGTATGTAGCATCTGGCAGGAAAATGCCATATAAGTGAGCATCATGGTAATAGTTGTGTGCATTTTTTAAATGAAAATCTCTAACTGTATTCCTGGTGAGTAAAAGATGCTCTGTGGAAGCAGCTGCTGAAAATTCAGCATATGGTTTTACAAACCACTGAAATGCACCAAGGCCCAAGCTGCTGTAGTTTGTGGAGTTACTTGCACGTGTAAAGGACACGTGAAGAGCTTCTGTTTGTAAGGTTCTCTGGGTTTTTTTTCCAGCTGTAACCACCAATACTACCTCTCTACAAACCTTGCTTATCTCTGTCCCTTGATAACCACAGCTTCAGCACTACTACTGCTAAGGACCACTTTTAGCAGGGATTTTCAATGTCTGAACAAACATCTAGACTATTACTAGTTTCAGCTACTTAAGCTAACCAGTTATCTCATTTGACAGTTTGCTTTTAATAAAGCACGAGGCAGAACATCAAGCAATAATATTATTCTTAGCACACATGATGCTTACCTTCCAAACACTGTAAATCATTAATTAGCTCACTCGCATCTGCAGAAAGACCAGCTCACCTGAAAGGACACTGTGGGAGAGTCGGGGGTTTGAAACTTGTGTTTGAAGCCTGTGGTGTCCTGGCCGTGCCCTCCTCCCACATTGGGGAACACGTGCAGCGCTGTCACCGCGCTGCCGGCCCGAGGCGGGGGCTTGAAAAAACACCATGCAAACCTTTCAGCCTCAATCGCTGCGTAAAAGCGGGTCCAGCAGCGGGTGCTGAGCCGGAGAGGGGTTTCCCCGTTCCCCAGTTTGGTCAGCGGCGCTTGACGCCGCCGTGCCTGCGGCAGGTTCCCCCCGCGGGAGAGTGAGAACGCGGAGACAGCCCCGTTGAGCTGCCGGAGCGGGGCCGAATCCCACGGCCGAACCCTGGAGCAGATCCGCTGGCCGATCCCCGGGGTTGCTCCCCAGAGCCGATTCGCGGGGCTGATCCCGAGCCGCTCCCCAAGGTCACTCCCGTGTCCGGACCCGCCGAACC